>JANHGC010003661.1:48286-59350 GCA_027560395.1 Boaedon fuliginosus
ATAAATAAATAAATAAATAAATAAATAAATAAATAAATAAATAAATAAATAAATAAATAAATAAATAAATAAATGCCAGGTGTCTTTTCCTCCATAAATAGGCCTATCTCATTCTCCGAGAATTTTGAGCATGGGATGTTATTAATCACCTTCACTTCTCTATTTGTACACATAAATTGTGTCCTGTCCTCCAAGTAGAGAAGCATCTTTGTGGTTTATCAGCTGTTGGCAAACCCTGAATGCTGTAGGAGATGAGACTAGTTGAGATTGGAGCCAAAAACACCATTTCCTTTTTCTCCCTCTTTCTGCCAACCCCTTTCTTTTTATCTAACCATCTAGTATGCTGCTAAGGGAGGGCCACTTTATTCTTGCCAAAAGTCTGTTAACAAATAGAATTTATTTTCAATTTAGTCAAGTGCCACTTGATGTTCTAGTACTGGTACATTATTTTCTTCTTCTGAACCAATCACACAGGGCACTTAAAACCACCATGATTAGGAGGGGAAGGGACAGAGAATAAGGTACAAAAGAACAGTGGATGAACAATTTTATTTTATTTTTGCTCCAAGTTGAGGAGCTTTGGAGAAACATTTACTTAGACTTCATTGGATTAATGGAACAATTCAGTTCAGATCAAATTTTATACACATTATTGGTTTTTCTTATTGTAATTAACATTGGCTGCAATTTTGGGTTGTGAATATAATGTTTATATAATATAAAGTTCAATATCCTACATGCCTAATATAATGGACATATTTTATTTATGTATTCATTTCCTGACTTTACTATTTTGATAAATAACTCAAGGCAACTAACGTACCTCACACTTCCTTCTCCTATTTTACTCAGTTCTGTTTATTAAGCAGTTAAAAGTCCCACAGCATCCGTGTAAGTTTGCTGAAGTATCCCAAGGTTGACTTTCTTTTTTCTTATTCTGCAACAGCTTTTCAAAAGGAAAATTTCCACACTGTAGAAAAGTGTAATGCACAGATTCATCTATTTTGAATCAACTTGTTCTAGACTAACAGATGTTTTTCTGGGATTGCTCTGTGGAGGTTTCCATAGCTACCAGTATTCCTTTTTGTTGACAATTGCATTGAAGTCTTTAATAAACATAGTAAAACTTTTTTAATATTTAAGTTTTACAAAACACATGAAAGTTGACACAAACTAATAAAGTACAGAAACAGCAAATAAAGAAGAAGAAAAGCAAAAGTGCAGAAAGAAAGAATTAAAAAAATAGAATTTTCCAATTTGCTTTACAGCAAATATGAGTACATTTAAAAACTCTCTATTACTATATGATTATAAAATAGTAATAGACATAATAAAAATGAATATAAACTAAACTAGAAGAAAGAACAATAAAAGTTCAAAAGGTGCAGAATAAAGAAGAGAGGGGAAAGGCAACAAAGACAATAATGAAGTGTTTCCAACCTTTATAGCATAAAGCATAAGCTATTATGCTACCCGTTCACCCTCTTTTTACAAAAAAAAAATCTTCTCCCTATAGTCTAACTTTTGTAAGTAAACTCAATCTAGAAATCATCATCTTTTCAAACCTAATTCAACAAAAGGTCCATTAGAGACTTTTGCCAGAAATATCAAATAAATAGTTTATCCCTGATCAAATAGTCGAACTTTGTATTCTTTCTTTTTCCCTCTGCAAATCTTGACTTTTAAATCATTCCTATGGCATTTCAGGATTTGATATTTCATCACTAAAAGGAGTCTTCAAAGGTTTTACCAGCCTACTTTGTAAATCCCATAAAGAGGTTTTGTCCAGGATTTCTTGCCACAGCTGTTTTGTGCCCAGATTTTCTTGATTTGCCTTTGATACTCCTATTTGAGTAATCTCGGTTTGATTGCCTTGCCCTGACTCTAAAGTCTGTATCAGGTAAAAGGTTTTTTTGTTTAGTTTTTCTCGATATCTTCTAAAATTTACCCACTTAACTCTGTATCCTTACTGAAATATTAGTTATTAATATTTCAGTCCATATTTCAAAAACTTCCTTATGGATAAGATAAAATTATAATTGGCTTAGCCATTTTAACACTTTTTATGCTTGGTCCTTTAGTTCCCTCTATTCCATCATTTGCAGGCTTCATCAAGCCTCAATTCATAATATGGGTTTTAGTTTCATTTCAGTCATTTTGCATAAGTATATTGAATAAATTATATACTTATTTTTCAAATCTTACAGCAAAAATAACCAATATTGCAAATCTCTCTGATCTCCCACTCCATCTAAAACTTTATTAAATAAAAAACCTTTTTTTTTTTGCCAATTATTTGGCAAAATTTTGTATATTATTTTAAATTCTTAAATCTCTGCTTAAAATTTCTTAAATCCAAAGAAGAAGGTAAAACTTTCAAATTAAGCACCCTGCTTCTTAACATGGTTTAATTGAACATTTCTAAATATAACTAGGAAGTTTTGCTGACTTAGTGTCCTTATGAAAGGCTCCACCACAGATGAGAGAAAAGATGTTGTCTCCCTCAGCTCCTGGTGCTCAAACATGTGGGAGATATGAATTTTATGATCTCCTAGAAAAAAGTTACCATTAGAGCACTCGTGGTGATCTCTCTATCTCTTCTCCAGAGAGATTTGAAGGCCTCATCTACTCACTCATCTTTAGTTCTTCAAAGTAGTTGTCATCTCTGCTCACTCACATAGGCGTCTTCAATCAGTCATGGCTCACACCAGAAGCCACAGCAAGCAATATCCTAATGTATATATTTTTTTAAATTAAGTTTTCATTCACTTACTATGTTTGCCCTACTTTTCACAGGTTTTTGGTTTGAATATTGTAGTAGAAACGTTTGAAACCATGTTCATCATATTTACTGAAACCGAAACAAACCATTTTTTTGTGTCTTCAATTTTTTGTGCTTTCTATCATTCTTACTTCTTACAGGACTTAAATCAAGCAGGATCAATCAAGAGTGCACCTCTGGTGCTTTTAAACAAAGCAGATCATCATGTGCCATCTCTTTTGAACAGGTTGTCTTAGCAAA
This sequence comes from Boaedon fuliginosus, assembly GCA_027560395.1. Taxonomy (NCBI): domain Eukaryota; kingdom Metazoa; phylum Chordata; class Lepidosauria; order Squamata; family Lamprophiidae; genus Boaedon; species Boaedon fuliginosus. Next base: position 51,309 of record JANHGC010003661.1, read on the forward strand.
TCTACATGTTCAGTGTTGAATAAGACTGGCATGCATGCTAATAATCAGTTTACAATATCTGCCACTTTTATGCATTGCAAATGAATAGAAACATGTATGAATTGATCTAGTATTTGAGTCATGTGACTTGCATTACAGCATGATCAATGCCCAATATTCACCATGTCTGACTATTGTTACATAGCATTTTAATGCATGGTCTATGGATTCACTTTGGCTTGGATTATAAATTTCTGATAGGTCTTGAGTTTAATAGAAATTCTGATTTTAATAAAATAATTGATTTTGTCCAGTGGTGTTCTCCATAGGAAGTAAACTACTGAACAACCTAGTTGAATATTATAATGTTAAAATTAGAATGTGGTATTTAATTTTTCTAGCATATTCAGTGGAACTTTTTGCTAATGTTAAGGTTTTTTACTTAGCCTTAGCATAAAAAACAATGAATTACATACAGATTTTGATGATACAAATTAAAGTTTTTGTCCATACACCACTCAAGTTGTGTTAAATTTATAACATGATTGCTACATGAGCCGTGGTGGCGCAGTACTGCAGGGTACTTCGGCTGATTGCTGGTTGCCAGCAATTTGGTAGTTCAAATCTCACCAGGCTCAAGGTTGACTCAGCCTTCCATCCTTCCAAGATGGGTAAAACAAGGACGCAGATTGTTGGGAGCAATATAATGACTCTGTAAACTGCTAAGAGCGGGTTGTAAAGCACTGTGATGCAATATATAAATCTAAGTACTATTGCTATAAGTGACTATGTCCTGCTGCCTTCTGAGAAAACAATTAGAACAGGTCTTCCTATAAGTATAAAATTATACCAACTATGACTAACTATAACTACAACTATTACTATAGGTACTAGGAGGAAAACCCATCCTGAAAAGTGTTTGAGGTAATTTCATCTTCTAACTTGAGTGTTTTTATACCTAGAGAAAAAGACAAATTCTCTAAATTTTATTAGAGCTCTGGGTGCATAACTCAGAATCTTCAAGTGGTCTGCTCATAAAATAGCCTCTTATAGCAACATAGCTTCATCTTATAAATGTTGTGGCATTACAGAGATGCCAGTCAAGCACTTGTATTGTTTCTATCATCCCTGCTGCCCTCCCTTTCACTTTCCCCATGCTTTTCTTTCTCCTTGCACTCCTGGCTTGCCTTCAATCCCCAATCCTCTGCCTTTCTCCACACTTCCCTTTTCAGCAAGAAACTTGTATAAAAGGTGGAGAACACATTTTCACAGTTCTTGTTGAACCATTACATTCTTCCTTCTCTTCTAGCTCTTCATCTCTCCTTGCTGGCCTGATGAACTCCATTTCATAGTATTTACATGTTGAGAAATTAGATTTCCTGATTCCTGTGGGTTCAGGAAACAAACACAGTTCCTCACTATTATTACTCCCCAGAACAAGAACAGGCTTGGCTCCTGGCTTTTTCCACCAAGCAGGGAGATTATTATAACTGATGATCTTCTGGGGTTGATATAAGCTTCCATAGTTTATATTGCCGCCTCGAGTTCCCCTGGAAGGGGTGAAGAGAGGCGGGGTATAAATCCAATAAATAATAAATAATAATAATAGTTGATCACAAATCTCCTCTATGTCTGGTCCAGGGATGGAAGGCTCCAGGATGTATGTTCAGGGTACCTTACTCAATTTAAAGGAAGGCAGGGCCTAATGAGAAGCTGACTCAGTGAATGATGAGGAAAAAGTAATATCATGGGGAAAGGAGCTGGGATAGAGAAGGTTGAAATGAGGGTGAAATGAGAATTTTATCACTCTGGAATGCTGTGGCACCATTCAGGTCCGTTCTAAAATGTTCTGCTGAAGAACTGAGAAAGGTGACTACGGTTGAAGGAAAAAGAGGAAGGTCAGAATAACTATTAAACAACAATTAAAAATAATCTGAAATTATTTAACATGATATACATATCTAATGATTTAAACATTTTTATTACCTTGGTTTTATAATCCAGTTTAGAATGAATATGTCCACTCCAGTCATTGTTGCAACATTTGGTTTAAGAAAAATGTCCATATTAGAATGATGAAAGCAAAAACATTACAGCTTAGCCCACAATAATAAGGAAAGTGTTATATGATTATTTTAACATAGACACAATCCTTATAGCCTTCTTGTCGTGAGTGCTTTGCAATTCTTATATTGCCTGTTTTTCCAGTAAGCGTCTTCCCCTCAGGCAGTTTATCTGCTCTTTGGTCATCTGAATGGAAAAGTTTCCATTTCCTTAGAAAGTAGCAGAAGATTAAATAATATGCATTCCTGTTTGGTTGCAGAGGAGAGATTGTTGTAATGAATCATTTAGGGGGGAAACTAGTGATATTGGCTAAGTTGGCCTCCCCATTGTCTCCTCACTTATAGGTACAAGCACCCATTTTGGTTTTTGGAATCGACAATGCCATTGAAACGTTTGCCTTGTTCAGACAACCAGCTGAGGCTTTCTCCAAGAGTTGGGAGATCTCTGGTAGCGTTCTTCCCCAGCCAAGATGGGAGAGAATGTTCCTATGACATCCTTTGTTCTGGCCATCAGTGGTTAGGACAAGTCTTGGCAAAAGTTCAGCAAACCCAAGGCCTGTGCAGCCTTGTGCAATAGAAGTTCAAACTCCAGCGGTTCTCATTAGGAGAGTGTAGACAGTATATTTGAATATCTAGTCTGTAGTTTGTTTCTCACTCAGGTAATTATAGGAAGACAATTTCAAGGAAGAGCATGTAGCAGGATGATACAATGACTTTCTCTTCTTTTTGAAATGTCAATGCGTGGGTTGGATAAGGCAGCCCGGTGAAACTGTGGCAGATCAATAGTCATATGTTATAAATAAATATTTTGTTTTCATTCACTTTGTGCTCGTGGGCTTCCTTTAAACAGGTGAGGGGACTGAATGAAAAACAAAAAATTTTTATAAATGTGTGTATTTTTATTTTAAACAATAAAATAAAATATATTTTATTCTGTTAGCTTCTATTTTATATCTTTCAAATTAAAAAAGGAAAATTGGATTGAAGCAATGTTGGTGTGAATGATCTTATATTGTTTTAAATATGCTTTCATCATTCATTATATTCATCCGGCTGTGTTGCATTGAATTCATTTCTGATGTTACACTTTATAGTAATAAGTACATTGCAACAGATTGAAAATACCATTACTAAAACTAGTTTGCTTTATTTTGGAAACTCATATATGTTGATTGTTTATCCAGTTTGTATCGGTTCCATCCTTGCTCAGAATGCTACATTAAATCATATTTACCTATGTGATGATGTTTTCAAGATTGGTAAATATCAAATCATTATAGTCGCAATTTTATTTTTTTCCCCAGGAACAAACTGGGTATCTATATCTATATGTGTACCAAAATAACAAATAGTTTTATAAATGTGCCGAAATCAACACATTTGTGCTTCTTCAGCAAGAAAGAATGCAAAACAGAGGCAATTGGAATGCAATTTATTTGTTATCTTTCACTGTAGAGATTTCAGTGTTGCCTTGGCTGTATTGAAAAAAAAATGATTTATCATCTGTGATACTTGTTCAGTATTTTAGCACTGTTTTTCCTAGCTCAACTGAACTTCAGTTAAACAAAACATTTCCATGATAAGAAGTGGCAGACTGATCTTACAATATGTAAGTGCACATATAGCAGAGGGACATGCCATTTTTTATCACCAGCTTTGCTCAGGTATCTGAACCATGTCATATATTAATCTGAAGTGGCCATTAGTTCTTATGAGCAGCTTGGGCCTTCAGCAGATAACAGGAGATATATATCAGGAAGAGCTGAATGTAAATCCAAACCACTGACTGAGACATAACTGTTTTTTAAAGGGATTGTGACTGACAGAATAACAGAATGGAACATTTACTGATGGCTATAACACAAATCGATCCAGATTGAGGCCAACAGATTTTTAAAAGCAGTGAAGGCACGGGGGGGGGGGTGTTCTATCCTTGTGTCTAGTTGTTTTGGCATGCAATGCCATATAGCAGCGTCCTGAGGGGGATCAGTTGAAACAGATTTTGTCCAGTCAGATCCTCAATGGAAGGCAGGCTAGTTACTATTGTTTTTTCTGCAGTCCTAACTACAGAAACTACCTAGCTACCGTTGAAGTCTATACCTGTCCTGTTTGGTTGCTGTGCCAAACCAGATAGTTATTGAGGTACAAATGACAGTCAATAATTCCCCTGAGTTGACACAGGAAGAACATTCTTTGTTGTGCCTTTTTAATGATGGTTCTAATGTTAGGTATTCATTTCAAGTCCTTGGAGATAATAGAACTAAATTTGAAGTAATCTGCTGTTGATACTGTGTTGCCTAATATTGAAAAGGTGGTAGAACAGGAGAGAGTAGGTCCTCCTTAAGTTTGAAATCTGCTTATCCCTGAAAAGTATCACAGTTGCATGCCTAACTTCTATTCAGAATAAGTATTGTTTTCTTTAAAATGCCTTGTGGGATTTTATTTGCAGAAAACAAGTCTTTCCAGCTCCACTGAAGGTAGCACAATTATTTTCGCATCTGTGGGAGACAAAGAATCTGATACTGCAGCAAAAGGCCCACCACAACCAAAACCTTGTTTTACTGATGGTATGTATCAAAGGGACCAACTTCATTATAGTGATTTATTTATTTATTTATTTAGTTATTATTTATTAAATTTATACCCTGTCTCTCTTCCCCAGTCAGGGGGAACTCGAGGCGGCTATGGTGTGTATTCATTTATTTTGGGAAATTTGCAAATGATTGCCTTTTTAAGCCCTTGCTTTCAACCCAAAAATACTTTGTTAATCTGTATATGATACCACCAGGAATTTTTATCTGAATCTGCAATTTGTAATTATCTTCACACTGCTGTTTACCTTGATTTATCTTTGCTGGCTAGTTACTGAAAGGTTATGTGTCAGTCATTTATTATGCAATCAATTTCTTGGCCGCTGGAGAAAAAAAGCAAGTTTATGAAAGATTCAGACTTCAGGCCCACTTGTGATGTAACTGACAGTAACTTTTGGAATTAGAAAATGAGAATTAGGTTGTAGATGGTTTTTTCATTTGCCAGGATACGAATAGTAAATTTGCTATTTACAGATTGCAAAGGAAGAAGTTTCCTGTTGATTCATTTTCTTCATGTGATTAAGCAGAATGCAAAAAAAGATTGAGGAGGTGTTTTAGTCAGTTAAAAAAAGTAAAGAAGGTATGAAAAGTTGCCTTAGAAATATGTAACTGTTTGTTTAACCTGGATAAGGAAGAAAAAACCAACCTTTGAAGAGTAGCAGTAGTACTAACAATGGCAGAGGAAGTGGAGAGGCATATTTCTAGGAGCAAAAAACACAATTTTCAAAGAGTGGGGCATAAATTGTTTAATACAGTTTTAAGAAGCTGTAATCTATATCTATATCTATATATAATTGTGTGTGTGTGTGTGTGTGTGTGTGTGTGTGTGTGTGTGTGTTCCAGCATAACTCTGGAACACCTCAAGCAATTTCAACCAAACTTGGTACACATGACTTACTCTCTGCAAACAAATAGTATGGGGGAAAGACACACCTAACACCCCTCAGAGGGGGGGTGTTCTGTGAAGATACAGCCTACCATGCTGTTGCCATGGTAATGGCTTCACAGTACTCCACAAGGGGGCATTTCTAATGGGGCCGATCTGCACCACCATGAGACCGACATGATGTATGTCACACAGATCACATATGAGATGAAATTTCTTGACACTTCTGGAGGCATAGGGAAACATTTTTAACTAATTTAATTGTCGCCGAAATCAGGGAGAAGTTGCTCTTGCCATCGCCTCGTCAGGAATTGTGGAAATGTTAATGGAAGGAGGGAGGACAGCCCATTCTGCACTTACATTGCCATTTCACATTGCCATTCCTGTCTAATACAGGATTGGGATAAATAAATACTCGGGCAACGCCAAGTTATCGGCTAGCAATGAATATAGCTGCTGCAGAGTCAAGCCTTTTATTTATAACCGCAACACTTACAACATATATTTATTGTACATATATTTATTATCTTTCCCTTCCTTACATAGTAATGAACTTTTGGTTGTTCATTTCTTAATTGTGGACACAGAGGGCACCTGTACCATGATTTGGTAATAGTCCTGTCTGGTCTTAGCTCCTGGCCTTGCCAGCCTCAGTCACTGTTATTTCTGAAAATACATGCCATTTATCCCGCATAATATGCAATCAATAATGCAGTTGGAGTATTGGAAAAATGCTATATGCCTGCAAATGGAAAAGTAAAACATATTCCAGGCAACAAAACAAACAAGTGACCACTTGAAAAGATTGCTTATTTCCCTGTGGATTATTAAAGATTCTCCAGATGTTTAGGAAGAATCTCTCCCACATTAGAAGAAACCTGAGTGAGCCAACCTTTCTAGCTCTTCAAATTGAGTTCCATATATGTTGATGATTACTTACCATGCATGCTGAATTTAGGACTAGTAATTTATAAAATTTAACTGGATATGTGAATCTAAATGAGTCTAATGCTGATTTAAAGATGAACAGGAGAAAATTACTTTCATCATAATCTTTGTCCCTCAAAGATGAGCCAAATTATCAAGGGGATTGTATTGTTTCTTCCATCTTTTTATTCATACATTGAGTGCTGACAAGCTGTATCTATGACTTTTTACATAAGAAAGACTCCAGAAATTAATGGGTAGAAATAGTGTACCAGCAAAACAAGTCCCATTGGTGTCTTTGGCTCCTAATTGTACCTAATGAAAATTTATTCCAAACCATTGGGGTTCAGATAAAACATCTGCATACATGTTACTTTGGTCAAAATGATGAAACTAGCACTCTGTTGTGGTGAAACCAGCTTTGCCCTTTTATAGTGTTTATATGCAGCTATTGAAGGCACATATGTAAAGGGCAGAGCTTGTGTTATCACAATAGGACTCTGTTTCAACATTTGGCACACATACTCAGGATGTTTCAGGGTTAAAGACAGTGTATAAGGTGGTTTAGGAACCTGCAGAGGTAGTGGAATCTGAATCACATCCTTTCCTTCTTTTTGCTAAGACTTTAATTGAATCACCATTTTGTCAATTAATAGAAACTCACACTTCTCCCATGTGCTCTTCCATGATGGGATCAGTGATGCAATTGGGCTCTGCTCCTCCAATCAGGCAAGTCAGATTGTCATTGAGGAGTGGAGCTCCTCCTCCTAGTGCCCCAGATGAAACTTGCCTCAAGATAGGCAGGTCAGATTTGGCTCCCTGGAGCTAAATTTGCCCTTGGCCTTTTTACTAGGAACTTTTGTCCTTTTTTATTTTGGGGGCCTGCTTTGCTGGTGCCTCTTTTCGGTGCCTGGGACCGCCCCTCACCCCACCTCTTCTTATCTCAGGAGGTAGAAGTGGTTACCCCATGGGCAGGTAGATAAGGCCTATGTGGGCAGGTAGGTAATGGGGCAGTCAACAACTCTAGGAGCCCTCACCAGCAGCTATCGGGGGGGGGTGTTAAATTCCCCCCTTGCCCCCCTCCCACAGCGCTGGAAGGATTGGGAGGTAGCCTGGCTGCAAAGACAAGGGGGTCTTAGGCAAGGAGAGAAGCCTCACACCCTGGGCGCCGTGTGCGCCCCTGTCTCCAAAGATTGCCTGCACATGGACCGAATGCCATTTTGAAAGAATTTTTTTCCACTGGTGGGAAAATGAAGCACGCATCAGCTGGGTGTGCAGCAGGGGTGCTGCGGGATTGGCTGAGCCTCCCGTCCACTTCTCCGGACTGCCTAATATATGAGGTTCTTGGAGAGCGGAGTCTTCCTGGGGGCACTCTTTGCCCCCCACTCTCATGGAAGACCTTGCTCAAGAGACAGCAGCGGCAACCTAAGGCTCTCCCAGCAGCATTTTGGAGTTTTATTCCTCACCGCACAGGTCATCGTCATGAGTAACTGGACTGGGCCCTATTCATAGCAGGGATTGCAGGCATGAGGCCTTCTCCCTATGGGGCTTGAGGAAGGGTCATAGGGGGGAAGGGGTATTGAGGTATTCACCCGT
>JANHGC010003662.1:0-11673 GCA_027560395.1 Boaedon fuliginosus
TGGGCGGTATAAAAATGTAATAAATAAATAAATAAATAAATAAATAAATAAATAAATAAATAAATAAATAAATAAACTCCCCTGGATGCTTCCCCAGATACCCCTCCAGATGTCAGCTAGGAGGAAGATGAACTAGTTCCAAGCACATCTGGAGGGGAGTTGGTCAATGGCTCCAAGCAGCTGCCTGAGAAGGATTTGGCTGATGCACAGCTGCAGCAGGACAGCCCTGAGGCTTCAGGTGGGGATGCAGCTACAGCCAGTCAGTGATGAGGAAGAGGAACTGCCTTCTGCACCTGATCCACGAACATGTAGGGTAGAGAAAGGACAGGAGCAGAGAAGGTCAGTGTCACTATTCCGAACCTCCAGCACCAAGAAACAGCAAGCAAAACTTTTAGTTATGTGCATTTAATCCTGGAAAGCCTGGAAACTCAGCACACTGCAACCAAAACAAAGGCAGTACTAAATGTTGCTGCTTTCCCACCAATTTAATCCCCCCCCCGGCTCATGCCTGCTCTGCCCATGTGGTTTCCGGACATCTTGAAAGGCTTCTAGATGTTGTCCCTCTGTTTCTGGCCTTTGCAGCTGCTCATTCCCACCCTCCAGCTGATTGTCAGTGTTGGCTCATCACAATAGGTTTGGAACAGCATTGCGGCCTCTGACCGCTGCCCCACTCCCCAGCTGATCATTGGCCATTTTCCTTTGTCCCTGTCAGCCTCCCCTGCCCCCACAATGGCAACCCCAAGATGGCCTACCAGACACTCGTCATTTCGAGGATTGACAATCAGCCAAATTACTTGTGAGCAGTAAGCCTCACCCTTCTTGCTGGGCTGCATCAGAAGCTGGCTATTTAGCACAGCAGACAGATGGAAGTGATACTGGGAACAGCGTGTTCATTGCCTAGCTGTGTGTTTTCTGGTCATTGTGGTTCTTGCCTCTCTTTGGATTGACACCGTGCCTTGATTTGGATCGTGCCTCGTGAACCCTCTTGTATTGTGGCTTTAATTTTGCCCAGTGGATTTATGTTGACTGGAAAACATTCAAGTGCCTTGTGGACTTATTGGCCATTGCTCTGTGGATTACCATTGACCTGCTTGTGGCTACAGTTCTGGGTTTTTGGTGAAGGGAGTTCAAGAGGAATATTAATAAACTCACTAAACCACAGTTATGTGTGTGTGTTTGTGAGCAGGAGAGCAGAACTATAGAGAAAACTGTACTTCCTTTATATTCTGGCATTTAAAATGTGGCTGTTGTGATAGTCAAGGTCCTAGGAAGTAAAAGGCTCTACCCTGACTTCTGTGTCCACTATAGGCAGTTCTTGACTTACAACAACAACATTTCTGCTGCTAAGTGACACATTTGTTAAGTGAGTTTTGCCCTATTTTATGACCTTTCCTGCCACAACTGTTAAGTGAATAACTGCAGTTGTTGTTAATAACACAGTTGTTAAGTGAATCTGGTTTCCCAAGTGACTTTGCTTGTCAGCAAGTTACAAAAGATGCTCACATGACCCCAGGACACTGCAACCATCATAAACATGAGCCAGTTGTCAAGCATCTGAATTTTGTAACTTTGTTACAACTTTAAACTGTAAAAGTCACTAATGGACTGTTGTAAGTCAAGGACTACCTGGTTTTAAGAATTTTGGAAGTGGTATTTAGATCCCACTCTATTGTTAAAAAATATTGATGGGAGCATTATGAGCTTGCAATTTCAGGATTACATTGAGAAAGAATGAGGAGTAATGGTAGATTATTGGCTTTACTGTTTAATGAAACTGTGAAACTGTTCAGCATTGTAATCCTATATTTATACACTGGATTGTAACCACTGAAATCTAAATGCTTTAAATCTGTACATTGGTAACAAAGTATAATCTTCTTGCAGAAAAGTAGAACTTGGGAGACTTCTATACCAGCAGATTTTCTGCTTTCCAACTGTCAGGATCATCTTCATGATTTTTCAGATCTCTGTCCATATCAAAACACACTAAGCAGTGTTGTATCTGAATGTTGGTGAGTTTGCCCACAGAGAATGCCATCAATCAAAATGTTCAATCTCTCCTTCCAGTTGTTCAAAGAAGCATACAAGAAAAGCAGAAAGCCGAAGCTGGGCTAAGCTGGAGAGCTCTCCTTGGGGCTGTTCACTATTCCTTTTCTTCCTTCTCTTTGGAAATCTGTGCTTGCTGAGGAATAAGCAGGAACCAAAGCAGTTCTCCTCCACCTTCTCCTTCCCCACTCTTTCTCCTCTCGCGACCAGGGCTGGGGGGCAGCTGGGTGGGTATGCATATGTGGGGTGACCTTTCTCAAGTGAGTGGATGCCCATCCCACATTTGTTTATTTATTTATTAGATTTGTATCCCGCTTCTCTTCACCAAATAAGGGGAACTCGAGGTGGGCACATGAGGCTTTGCCGAGCCCGGCAGCTCGCTTGAGGAAGGTTTCCCCATGTGTGTGCACCCTCTCGGCCGCCCCACAGCCCCAGTTGCTAGAGGGGAAGAAGTGGGTGGCCCCGCCCCTCACCCTCCCCTCCCTCCCCTGGCCTGAGAAGGTAAGGGTGATGGCAGAGGATGGAGAAGGGGCCGGGGGTGAAGGAGGAAGAAAGTCTCCACTTTGGTTCCTGCTTGTTCCTCAGCAAGTATGGATTTCCAAGGAGAAGAAAGGAGTAGCGAACAGCCCCGAGGAGAGTTCTCCGGCTTAGCCCAACCTCAACTTTCTGAGAAAGAAAGAGACACAGAGACAGACAGACAGAGAGAGCATGTGTGCACAAGAGAGAGATAAACACACACACACACAGAGAGAGATAAACACACACACACAGAAAGAGATAAACACGAGCATCTTTGGCAAGGGTGCTCCGGCTTTCTCCGAGCCTGAGCCCCAGGTGGGCATGCAAGGTTCGGCGAGGCCAGGCCCCTTTTCCTGCTAGCCTGAGCTTTATAAAGCTATGGTGCCAGAGAATCATCCCCGGCCACTTCTCCATCCTCTGCCATCGCCCTTACCTTCTCAGGCCAGGGGAGGGAGGGGAGGGTGAGGGGCGGGGCCAGCCAGTGAGGGGAAAGGGAGCCACAGCAGAGGCCCCAAAGAGCCGACTCCCGGTCTAGTTGAAGGTGTCTTCAATAACCACCATAGAGAATTTCTGTAATACAATGTTAATAAGGTGGGTAATAATGACACCAACATACAGCACTAGATTCATCATCCCACTAGTAGCAGTGATGTCTACTTAATTAATGGTAGCTTTTGCATTTTCTGATTCAAGATTCACTATACATCAAGATGAAATCTGTGCAGATCAGGATCTGGGAGGTTGTTGATTTAGCTACTTGTAAGTCTTTCTTATAAAATTCTTATGCTTATAGGTTTAACCTCCTGGAAATCAAATTATGTACCATATGCAATCCTTGACTTACAACCATTTGTTTAATGACCGTTTGAAGTTACAATGGCACTAAAATGTGACTTATGACCAGTGGTGGTATTCAAATTTTTTTCACTACCGGTTCTGTGGGCATGGCTTGGTGGGCGTGGCTATGCTGCTGGCCAATCAGAGGTGGTATTTGCCAGTTCTCTGAATCAATCAAAATTATCACTACCGGTTCTTTAGAACCTGTTGGAACTGGCTAAATGCCACCTCTGTTTATGGTCACACTTATGATCATTGCAATACCCCCATGGTCATGTAATCAAAAAGATGCTTGGCAATTAGATCATATTTATTACAGTTGTAGTATCCTGGTGTCATGTGATCACCTTTTGCAACCTTCTGACAAGGAAAGTCCATGGGGAAACCAGATTCACTTAACAACCCTGTTATTAACAACTGCAGTGATGCATTTAACAAATGTGGCAAGAAAGATAGAAAAAGATGCAAAACTCACTTAACAACTGTCTCAGGTTCAGAAATTTTGGTCAAGGACTATCTGTAGTATTTCTTTAAGCAGCAATAATATTTTCTTATAAATCAACTCACCTCCCTTTTAGCATTTTCCTTTTTACAGCAAACTAGAACTCAATATGAGAGAGAGAGAGAGAGAGATTCCATTTTGAGAAAATATGTGGCCTTGGAGATTGTTTTTGATTGCAGTAGAGAACAGAGGGAGAAAATATGCTTCTATGTATGACATGTAAATTGTCCTAGACCTGGAAAAGGAACAATGTATAAATGCCTTAAGGTTTTATACCCAGCCCTAGCAAGAAAACAGATATTTGTCCACATCCTTTAGAATGTATTTTTTATCCTTCTTTGGTGGACAGGCTGGTTCATACTGTCAAGACCAGTTGCTGAAAAGATTTTACCAGTTCTTCCTTGCCCCCCCCCCCCACTTCAGTTCTCTATTATGGCATCTTAGACATGTGCGAAGCATACCAGTATGACTTCATGTCATACTGGTATGCTCCTGGGAATGCAGAGGCTCTGTGTTAAAGAAGGAAACACTATATTCATTTTCCAGCTTCCCTACAGACATTTAGCTTTCTAGACACCTGATTCCTTTCTTCTCATTTCCAACTCACTGAGGGGAACAGAATGCTAACACTGAAATGTGATTAAACTAGAAATGGTTTTCAAATTCCTTTAGGTATCTCTCTGTTGTAAAACTGCCTTGGTTTCCCTGGCTTTGCTGACTAGGACTGGGTGGCATCAATTCAGTTTTGTACAAACATAATATTGCAGAGGGAACATTTCTGGAGAAAACCGCATACAAGTTAACATGGAAAAGAAAACCTAGGAATCCTGATAAGCCCCAGGGCTTAGCTTCTCAGTAACCACAAGATCCTGCAGTGATTGCTGTTTCTTTAGTCACCATCTGTTTACGTCCCCATCCTCTTGCAATCTGTTGATAAAAATACATTCCTCTTTTTTTAATGCTTCAAACAGGTTGAAGAGCAGCAGAACCATAGTTGCCCTTCCTCACTTCATATCCTGGCCAAACAAGATCTCCGTTCTCCTTGCAAGAAGTCAGCCAGGAGGAAAAAAATTGATAACTAATGAGGTTAATGTATTATATATCATAGCAGGCCTCTTATAAAGACTGTTAAGATGTGCCTATTCTTTTTGCATTGGAATGTTGTTATAAGACTTGAGAGGTGATAAAGTTTGTAGATAATCACAAATGGCAGAATAGATAGAGACAAGGCTAAATGAGGCACATGGGTATAAATGGGTTTTTAGATATAGACAGACATCATTATAAGGGATGGTGCTAATGGACTGGCTAAAACCATGTCTGATGAGATGAACAATTCTAATGCATCTTCTCTGGTTAGTCTGTGCAAGTATAGTGGAGAACTGAAGTGCATAGACATCGGTTTCCATAAGGTAAACAACACATTTCTATCATAGGTGATGACATTTTAACATGATCATAATAATAGGATTTTACAGTTCAATCAACTGTGTACAGAGGAAAAGAATGAACTGGTATGTAAGCAAAACATGAAGTCAAAAATAAGTAAAAGCTAGGGAAAATCCCCAGCAAAGCAGAAACAGATGGCTAAGAGCTATGGACAGAGTGACAGAAACGGTGATACAGGTAGTTCTCGACTTACGGCCACAATTGAGCCCAAAATGTATGTTGCTAAGTGAAAAATGTGCTCGTTTTGCCCCCTTTTATGACCTTTCTTGCCACACATTTGTTCAATTAGTAACAGGGTTGTTAAGTGAATCTGGCTTCCCCACTGACTTTGCTTGTCAGAAGGTTGCAAAAGAAGATCACGTGACGCCCTGCAACCGTCATAAGTATGAACCAGCTGTCAAATGCCTGAATGTAAATCACATGACCACGGGGATGCTCCAACCCTCATAAGTGTGAAAAATGGTCATAGGTCACTTTTTTCGGTGCCATTGTAACTTCGAATGGTCACTAAACAAACTCTTGTAAGTCCAGAACTATCTGTTCTTAATGTAGTCCAATAGTACACACCCCAATAAAAGAAAATGAAAGAAATTTGATATTTCTTAATACTGCATCTAAAAAAGGTATACATATAGGATGTTTCCATCTTTACAAAAATACTGTCATGGGCTTGAGAGCATAGGATTTGACAAATGACACTGTGCAATAACAATTCTTTTGGGAGGGGAGAGACTTTATCCCCATTTGTTAAGAAAACACATCAAAGCATGCAAACCACTTTCAAATTCACTGCATTAACAAAGATTATTTCATTCTGGACAAGGTGAGGCCATCTCGGCTTCCTTCTTTTTCCCTTCCTGCTCAGCAGTTTGAGATTAAAAAAAAGCAAACATTGCAATTGAGCTGTTTTATTTTCCTGTAGTCCTGAATATAATGGCCTAAGTTTTTTCTAACTTTCTATACATTTGCAAACTATCGTGCTCTCTTTAATATATGCACAGCTGGCTATTTTGAACTGTTTTAGTCAGTATTTACTTTGTACCATAAGGAAAAGGTTAAAGGAAAGGGTTGGGTTTTTTTCCTTATCTTTATTTTTTCTGGTTTCTTTGATTGTAACAAGGTAGACATTTGCTGAATCAGTGAATAAAAATATACAGGCTGGCCTCTTTTCTCTCTATTTTACCTGGTAGAAAGTTTTATCTCGCTCCAGCATCACTTTCTGAGGGATGATTCGTGTTGCAGAAATATCGTATAGCTCATTCTCCATTATACTTTGAAAACATTTCTCCAAATTCTGCTATCTTCCTCATCAGAGAACATCCATCACACCTAGAACAAAACAAAGCTTCAACAGTATAACTCTGCCCAATCCATTTTAGGTTTACTTGCCACCATTACTCTTTACTAAAACTAACAACACAATACTTTTCTAAGTCCCTCTTAATTTTTCAGCCATTACGCTTCCGTTCCAGTTTCCAGTTCCCTCCTGAACTTTCCAGTTCTCTTTCCCTGAATTTTCTGGTCATTTAAGATGGAAAAAGATCAGGGGTGGGTTCCTACCGGTCTAACAACTGGTTCGCTTACTACAGGAATTTTTGGGGTAAGCGTGTCAAATGGGTGATGTGCGTGTGTCACCTTCTGGGTGAAAATTTAGCTACCATTTTGCGTGAATCAGTTGCTAAATCAGCTGTTTTTTTTGTTTGCGGTGATGTGTGCGTAGCGTGCACCTCACACACTTTAATTTAGCCCCAAAAAACAGCTGATTCAGTTACCAGTTTGGCCGAACCAGTTACTAAATTTTCAGGCCTAAGGTGGCTCAATCAGCTGTTTTTCAGGCTCAAAGTGATGTGCTCGCAGCGCATGCCTCACCCGCTTCACCTCAGGCCCAAAAACCAGCTGATTCAAACTGGTAATTATTTTAACAACTGGTTCGGCTGAACTGAGCCGAACCAGTTGAAACCCATTACTGAAAAAGATACAAGTCCTCTGATCCAACTCCCATACTGCTTTTCTCTATTAGGAGAAAGGTTTTCCTATGAGAAACTAAATTAACAGCAGCAAGAATAGCCTTTGCTAAACAATGGAAATCAGAAGAGACACCTACAGAGGGAAAATTCTTAAAATTTTAGACTGTGCTGAGGCAGATAAATTGACATTGTTATTAAAAGAAAAGGAAGAAACAGAATTCTATTTAAGATGGGAGGCATGGTACAGATGGTTAGAAAAGAGGTGTAGAGATTAGAAAACAAAAGTTAAATTGCACAATCTATAGAAGGTGAAGGATTAAGTTAAAGCATATCTGGTTTGTAAATGTTTGATCTCTCATTGAGCGATAATAAGAGGGTTTTTAATGTTAGATGTATGTCGAGTTTGTGTATTGTGTTATGTTTTTGTTTTTCCTTTTTTTCTGTTATGTTAGTAAATAAAAAAGGAGAGAAACTACACTAACAAGATAAGATAGGATCTCTCCTAGTTTTCAAAACCATTTCAGCTGGGATAGGAAACCTGTCATTCTCTGTAAGAAAAAGCCTGACAAAAGAACCCTATCTCCTGGGGAGGGTTCAGACTGTTTACCCTGAAGCAGTAAACAAAACAATCTGTAAAGTATTTGCATAATTGTTTTGTTTTTTTTAATTGTAACACTGTACTCTAAGGAACAAAATCTAGTACTGTATTTAAGCAGCTGCAGTAAGCAAAAAAAAATCCTATTTGTACAAGAAAGACTCATAGTAGTGGTTGATGAGGGATAAATAATGAGGACAAACTCCATTCTCTACAAGTAGTAGTTGAAGCATTTGAGTCCCCAAAGTACACTCAGTATTTCCACATCTGTTTGTGAATGCAGCACAATTGGTGTAAGAAAGCCCCGACATGGTTTTCCCCCTCACTGTTGATGCGAGTCACATCCATGGTTCTAATTTTGCTCTTTATGCTATAGATTTTCAGGTTAGCTTTCCTTGTTTCCTTGTTTCCTTACCAAATTCTTCATTGTATAATGAGCAAGTTTAGTTGTTTACCTTTTGCAAATGGTTTGCTTTTCCCTGATTAATAGCCTCTTAGAGTCTCTTTACATGGCATTTAATTTAAACATCCCTTCTTTAAATTTTCATTCAGGTGGTTATATGAACCTCTGCCACATTAATAGCACAGTTCAGTTTGACCCATTGTTGTCTGATTATATGCTATGTATTACAAACATATTTACTTTTGCTTTTGGGCCTAACTGCAGATAGCAACTTTAAATGTGTTTGTTTGTTTGTTTGTTTGTTTATTTATTTATTTTGATTTATACCCCGCCTCATTTCCCCAGTCAGAGGGAACTCGAGGCAGCTAACAACAAATAAAACAAATACAATAATTAAAATTTCACAACACAATCAACAAGCATTCAGGAGGGAAAGATAGGCAGTTCCAGGCCCTCCGACAAAGCCAGGTCTTCGTGGCTTTTCAGAAGGCCAGCAGCGTGGAGATGGTCATAATCTTGGGGGGAAGTTGGTTCCAAAGGGCCAGCGCTTACGAAAAATGTTTTCTTAAGTATTAAATCTCTATGAGTTAAGATTTTTTTTTTAAGGATTCCACAAACTAGTATGTTTCTTAATGCAAAACCTTCACCAATTTTGTAGTGTTAATACAGCTTTTTAAGTTCAGCTGCAATGTTTTTCTGTTTGTACTTATAAAACTGAAACTATCTACAACTGATAACGGTTATGACATCATAATATTGCATTGTTGTTGTTACTAGTTCTGTGTTTCAGCAGGAATATAAGCAGCCCTCTACTCATGAGCACAATTGAGACCAACTTTTCTGTTGCTAGGTGAGATATTTGTTACGTGAGTTTTGCCCCATTTTATGACCTTTCTTGCCACAGTTGTTAAGTGAATCACTGAAATTGTTAAGTGAATCTGGCTTCGCCATTGACTTTGCTTGTCTGAAGATTGCAAAAGGTGATTCCATGACTCCGGGACACTGCAACCGTCATAAATATGAGCCAGTTGTCAAACATCTGAACTTTGATCACATGACCGTAGAGAGGCTGCAACGGTTGTAACTGTGGAAAATGGTCATACGTCACTTTTTTCATTATCATTATAACTTCAACGGTCACTAAATGAACTATTGTAAGTCAAGGACTGCCTGTATTTGTAGGGCATTCATACTTCTTAATAAGCTGCATGCTTTGCCTCCCATAAAACAGGCAATATTTTTTTCAACTATTTCAGAAATTTTTCAGCAAAAATTGTTTATGTCTCATTATGTAAAGTCCAATCCTCTGTGCATTATCAATTGCGTTCATCTATCCGATAAAACTAGCCATCCTGCCATGCTTTCATACTCTCTCTCTCTTTCCCTCTCTCTATTTTTACA
The DNA here is from genome assembly GCA_027560395.1 of Boaedon fuliginosus. NCBI lineage: Eukaryota > Metazoa > Chordata > Lepidosauria > Squamata > Lamprophiidae > Boaedon > Boaedon fuliginosus. The sequence goes on from JANHGC010003662.1 coordinate 9,720, forward strand.
ATCCCATCTTCTTTGCTGTCTTCTTTGCTGTCCCTATTGCATCTTTATCATTAAGTTCCCCATTGGGGGAAGAGAGGCGGGATATAAATCGAATTAATAAATCAAACAAAAGACGCTAGATACAGAAACTTCTGCTGGAACTAGCTTCATTGTGTGTAAAAGAATTACATATCATATGCGAGGACCATGGGAATTAAGTAATAATGTTAAATTGCAGGAATGGATACTCAGAATAAGTGACCCAATGTGCTGCATTGATCATTAGAGGATGGCTATACTTGTCCACTTTATTTTTTTGCCATTTCCTTTACCCAATTGGTGTATCTATGCCCAATTGGTCAATCAACCTGAATGCTTGATAATTTTACAGACTTTCTACATGGCAGAAAAATAGCCAGCAGCCTGGGTTCAAGACCCAAGTACCACATGAGAGGGTGAGCTCCTGTCCTTGCCCCAACTCCTGCCAACCTAGCAGTTTGAAACCATCAAATGCAAGTAGATAAATAGGCACACTTCAGTGGGAAAGTAACAGATCTCTGTGATGTCATGCTGGCCACATGACCCTGTAAATGTCTTCAGACAGTGCTGGCTCAATGATGTTGAAATGTAGATGAGCACTGCTCCTTAATTCAGCAATGACTAGCAGAATAAAATCTGCGGGACTCCTTTATCTTTATCTAGATAAAAGAATAAATTCAATCCATAAAAGATGAATGGAAAGAAGATAAAACATGGGTGATTAAATAGAGAAAAGCAATATCACCTGTAGGCTGTGTAAAATTGCCATAGTTAACTCTCTGAATTTCACATTGAAAGATCCACATGTACATAGCAACAAATGTACAATTGTAGGATCAGCGGACTGAGGGTTAGGAAAATTATGTATATTTCAGTAAGTAAAGACTATTGGCAAAGGCTATTTCTTGCCCTGTTTTCTTAATGTTCATCTGAATTTGTGTTTTGTGCTAACTTAATACAAATAAAAGCAATATTGAGGAAAATATCTCATTTCTCCACTTTCATAGCGAAAACATGGCAAGCTATTTTACCAGGACTCTGTAAGACAATATTACACAATTGCCAATAAGGAGTAATTCAAAAGCCTAGCCTGTGCTAATGGTACAAGAGGGATCTGGGGTTCTTATTACTTTTCCCCAGCTCTGACCTTTTTAATATCACAATTTCTTTCAAGGCTCTCCCCTTGTGTCCGCTTGAAAATTTTGGCTCAGTTCTTGGTATTTTAAAAAAATAGAATGGTGACCCCTGCAAGGTGAATAAGATGCTTTATGCAGGTCTGTCTCCACTGCTTTTTCCTACAGTGCTCAGCAGCAGAGCAAAAGAACAATTGTGAAATGTGGTTGGGGCCAAATGAAGGAGTTATTGTAAGCCCACACTGTACAAAAACAGACTAAATATGGGGCAATTCAAGCACAATGACCCATTAAATGGCATGGAGGAGAAAAGGAATAAAAGAGACTAACTTGTAAAGGAAAAGCATTCCGTTTAAAGAAAGAACTTCCCACTGAAGCCTGATTTGTAAGGCTTTCCGTACGGCAGCAGTGAGTGCTGTACCCAGTACTGAAGACAACCCAAATGAGTGGTGCCCAGAGGTGGTATTCAGCCAGTTCCGACAGATTTGGGAGAACTGGTAGTGATAATTTTGATTGGTTCGGAGAACTGGCAAATACCACCTCTGATTGGCCCTCCCCTCCTTTCCCTGCCCCTTCCAGGATTCTCCACATGCCCCAATTTGGCTGCCAGGATGCTTCAGGGAGGTTTTCTAGACTAAAAATGGGGCACAGGGGGTGCAGTGCCACCCCCACACCCCTATTTGGCTTCCAGGAAGCTTCAGGGTGAATTTTTAGGCTAAAATGGGGTCTGGGGGCACAGCAGCCCACCCAGTCACATGACCTCATAGCCATGCCCACCAAGCTATGCCTACCAAGCCACACCC
>JANHGC010003662.1:70257-82585 GCA_027560395.1 Boaedon fuliginosus
GACAGATGGTTACCATGGGATACTAAAAATGGAATATTATGTGGAATACTAGGAATAGAAGGGAGAATGCTTGCTTTACTTGGTGCATTTGCATCCCATCATTCCTTCCACATCTCAAGCCAATTGAAATAACATGTTCTGTTTTGTCAATACATAACCCTAAGGATAAGGTTAAGTTGAAGAGAGTGACTGGAACCAAATGGAGGGAGAGATGGTGGAAGATTACCAATAACTCTTTTTTCTTCTTGCTCTTCTTTCACCTGCTGGCAATACTGCTGGTAATATTCTTTGCTATGATGTCCTTTCTTGGAAACAATGGACATAGCACCTCAAAATCTGGAGCCAAACTATAATGTGCTAGAAGAGGATCATTAAGGGTAAAATTATTTTATAATAATGAATCTGCAAGATCTCAGTTCTTGATCTTGTAACACACAATTACAATGCAACATGGCTTTTAGGAAATCCCCAGGCATAAGCATAGAACCAGTACCTGCATTTCAAAATCTGCTGTTGTATCATTTGGACAAAGGGTCTTCCTCATATTGTGATACAGTACTTGTCCCTGGATAGAGTAGCTCTGGTTGACGGCAGAAAACACAGGGTCCATCTCTTGTCTTCTTAGATGTGTTGTTTTTCTGTCAACTTTTGAAATACCTTTATTATTTGTTTATTGCTTTAATTCATTAATGATATTCAAACTGGAGACAATTAACATTGCAAGTAATCAAGTATTACTGTTGTTGCAAAATAACTCTGGATTGATGCCTTTACTGAGATACATTTTCCCTCTAAAAATTGTTAATGTTTTTCCTGCACATCAAGAAGGCAACACTTTTAGAGAATAATCTCCCCAAAAAAATTGTTCATTCCAATTTACAAAATCAATCTACATTAGGATTTCCTCATCTTCAGGATGTATATTCATTGTCACAATGTTGTAGGAGAGACATATATTACATAGCTGAATTAATGCTTGAGTTAAGGTTCTTAAGGCTTAAGGTTCAGAAAAGGAAGCATTCGCTGCTTCCCAAAGCCATTTGGGGAACTTCCTCACTTTGATGTCTCTGTACTCACAATGCAATTTATATACATTTGGGGGAAGAAGAAGAAAAAAAGCTCTGTCGTCTCATTTCTTTTTCTGTGATTTCTTCAGTCTCTAGCAACTTTGCCTATTTACTGAGAAGCAACTTAAAAAACAAACAAATAATATTTTGCGCTGCAGTTTTATGATGAAAAGATGATATAAAACCATTATTCTTCCAGCGCTCGGTGATGGGGGGAAATCATGTTAACAAAGGAGATGCCTTTCAGTCAGATCATAATGTTCCCTGATGTTCAGCTGGAATGGTATAAAATGTGCTTCTAATGAAAGGAGGTGAGAAGGTGAAGAAAACTAATGAGGGTGTACCTCTGCACTGGAACACCACTTAGGAGCTCTATGAACTTCTTCTGTGTTAGGAGGCTGCACAAATTAGGTCTGAAACCTTCACCTTCAAGTTCACAAAAGCCTCACTTGTGGTGCAGCAGAACAGTTATTTATGTTATGTAATTTTCAACCCCATTAAGTTTGAATCTATTAGAATAAAACCGAAACGGATTTAATTATCTTACCCTTCTTGTTTATTTAGTGCGTAAACACCTATTCCTAACCACAGTGATGCCCACATGACAAAATGTGTGCTGTGCTCTGCTCTTTTGCACTTGCAAAAGATGCCTAGAAAGATGCCTAGAAATACATAAGGGATGGAATTTGGGTCATGATGTCCCAACAAACTCCATGAATGCCTTTGATTTAGTCCTCTAGGAATGTGTAAGAAATCTGGTATAGCAGTTAAGACACCAGGCTAGAAACTGGACACTGTACGTTCTAGTCCCACTTTAGGCATGAAGGCAGCTGAGAGACTTTGGGCCAGTCACACACTCTCAGTCCTAGGAAGAAGGCAGTGGCAAATCATTTCCCCAAAATCTTGCCAAAAGATCTGCAGAGACTAATCCAGGCAGTCATCAGGGGTCAAAACTGACTTGATGGAATTGACAAAATCCTGTAAGATACATAAAGGGATCCCTGTTCTCTTTGCTGTTACTCATTCTAACTCTTGAAGTTTTGAAGAGAGATCTGAGACATAATGATAGAATCACTGGGGTGAAATATACAAATTAAGGGCTTTTGATATTAATGGAAAATTAAAAGAATTTAGTGCATTAGTTGAAGTTAAAATTAACAATATAAATGAAGATGTTAATAATAAATACAAAGTGGAGGATTAAAAAGAAATGATGGCAAAAACTGGTTAAAACAGATTTGATTAAAAATACAATATCTAGATATTAGTATCTCTAATATGAATCATACGTTATTTCAAAAATATGTTAAAACATGAAATGAAATTATGACATATTTATTAAGATAGGAAAAACTGCAGTGATCCTTGGGAGAATTTCTGTGATAAAAAGGAATATACCACGTACAGTGATATTTTTATTTCAAACATTACCTGCTTTGGCTAATGACTCACCTGTTAAGCAATGGCAAAAAGATTTATCTTTTAAACTGTATTTTGCAGTCTGTTGTTTAGTTTAGATGAAAGAATGGGTGCTATTGAGAAATAAAAGATTGTTAGAATTAGAAGAACACAATTTGAAGTTGGCATGGCTTCTTGTGATATGATGAATAAAAGATAATGTAGATTGCAAAAAGAGCCATATGAAGAATATGGAATAGATAAAACCCAGGCTGTGGCCAAAAATACCCTTACTGGTTACAGCATAAGAAGCATTTTATAGAAAAAAAACCAATAATCAAAGGCAAATGATTAATGTATAAGAGCCATGGTGGTGCAGTGGTTAGAATCCAGTACTGCAGGCTACAACTGCTGGCTGCAGGCTGCCAGCAGTTTGCATCTCACCAGCCTCAAGGTTGACTCAGCCTTCCATCCTTCTGAGGTCGGTAAAATGAGAACCCCGATTGTTTGGGGCAATATGCTGACTCTGTAAACCACTTAGAGAGGTCTGTAAAGCACTATGAAGCAGTATGTAAGTCTAAGTGCTATTGCTATATCAAGATTTGTTGGTACAAGAAAGTGGAGGGCTTAAGATGAACATCTGACTGCAGAGAGATTCAGTTTTCAATAGTTTTCATATATATAGTTAAGAGGTTTAATATGGATAAAAAGATACTTGGTATTGAACAACATTAAGGTAGAATTTGACACTGAATTATGTACAAAGGATGAATGTGTAATTGCTAAAATGTATTAAAATTTGGCTGAGATATAAAACAGAAAAGGAGTAGGTCAAAGAATAATGAAGTAGGCTAGGAATGTTGGTTATAACCCAAAGACATAATATTGAGAGAGAATGTGAATAAAAGAACTAAAATTCGCATTGTGTTACAATTTAAGAAAGATGTTTTATAAGATGATGTATATGACTCCACAGAAAGTACAAAAGATATGTAAAGATGCATCTAAATAATACTGGCAATGTAAAAATACATGATTGGACATTTACCATGTATGGAGAACTTGTGAGAAAGTAAAATATAAATAAAACAAACAAACAAACAAACAAGACACAAACACAAACTATGATAAAAAGAATTTTAAAGAACAATATTGAGGTGAAACTGAATATAAGAACTTTTCTTATTGGGACTTATGGATAGTCAATTAGATAAAACTTATGGAAGATTGAGTTTGTATATGGGAACAGTGTACATACTGTGTATATATTTGTGTATATATATTGCATACACAAACTAAAGGAACTATTGAAATGCACACACTGGAGAAGTAGATTGTGAAAATGGCAGAACTTGTGAAATTGACCTGTTTGATCAGGAATAAGACAACAAATACTTTTATAAAAGACTGGAAACCCTTACATTTGCTGAAAATAGAAAAAATGAACTGGTGATATAAGAATTTGCTGATTAAAAAGGGTTGAATATAGGAAACAGGAAATTTTAAAGATGGAGGAAAGATAATAAATTTGTTTGTAGCTGTTATAAAAAAGATTGGAAACCGCTTTTTAACATGTGTTTTTTATTTTCTTTCTCTACCTGCAATGTTTTTTCTCCTACTACTTTTATTCATTATTTTTCTTTCTCCTTTAATTTTAATCTATACAATTTCTTGTTTATCTTTTACCTATGTAAAACTCTTTAATAAAATAAAAATTATGAAAAACTGACTTGAAGGGACAGTTAAAAATACAAGTGTTAATGGATGTGCTTCTGAACTGTTAATAAGGGGTCCAAAAACCTAGAGAACAAAATAGTCCAAATTAGAATTCCAAAATGAAGATCTAATACTATCAGAATTTTTAAAAATTATTTAAATACTTTATATGATTTCTCAATTTGCAAATAGTAACTCTTGGTGTTACATAGAGTTAAATGCATAAGTATTACTTAACAAAATACATTTAAAATAGAACCCAGTCTTAACGTCAGGATGAAAAGTTCAGTTACCTGTTGCTCAAAATCACAAGGCAAGAGACATGCTTTCTAGAAGAAAATGTGGGCTGAATCAATGGCATTAATCAAGGGATGTGGAACTGACTTGAGAATTATACTTAGAGAAGTATACTTATACTTAGCTTCCTGCCTAAAGAATTTTTATGATTCCTTAATCTGCAGCACTACAGCTGAGAATTCTGGGGACTGAAGTTCACACAACTGGACAAGTTACACTGTGACATAACATTGCATGTTCAATGTATGATTGGCTAGGACTGCAAGTAAATGGCCTTTCAAGTTACAAACAATAAAATAAACCAACTCATTAACTAACCCACCAACCAACAAAAAGAAAAAGAAAAGAAAAAAAAATCTGGGAAAGAATATATATAGCACCTTGCACATTATAAAATTGCCCCTTATTGTATAAAAAGAACAAACAGTAAATTTGATACAGTACTGAGTTTGCACTGTTCTTTCCTTCCAACACATGAATTCAATCAAATGTAAATAGAAAGAAATTAAAAGAGAGGAAAGCCCCAAGTTCCAGATGTAACATTTCACAAGCTTTCTCTTTCTCTTAAAAAGAAAACAGAGAAGAAATGGGCAACAATTGGCCGCCTCGAGTTCCCCTTTTGGGTGAAGAGAGGCGGGATATAAATCAAATAAATAAATAAATAAATAAACAAGTCCTGTAACCTCTTCTCTTTTAAGTATGTTTTATTTTCAGATAAGTGTAAGATTTTTTTCCCAACTATGTAAGAATGAGTCACGAGAGGGGGGTGGTAATAAAAACAGAGCATATCATCACTCAGTATGATCAAAGTAGCTGAAAACGCTTGGTTAATAACCACTAATGCCACATACTAAATACTCAAGTCTTCTTTTTTTAAAAGTTTAAGTTTATTTAGATTTATGATTACTCCTAAGCGCACTTGGAGCAACCTATCTAAAAGTTCTGCTAAGAAAAAAATGGCTTCTGTTATCACCGGTCAACAACCCAAATGATCAAGAATGATGGCTAATTTGGTCTACTACCACTCGGGTCCAATTTAAAGGACAAAGCAAAAAGACAAGATAGGAAAGGAGAATATTGGGGGACGGGATAGCTTCAGGCTATCATTAATGATGGGAAAGAGAAGCTTTAATGCCTGCATCACTGGTTTTAATTTGTTTCAGGTCAGTAGTGGCAGGAAGTCATTAACATATGATAGCTATTCCTTTTTCTGGGAATAGTTTACTGTCTCGGTCTTTATCCTAATACATTGATATCCACCTTACAAAATTTACCAGCCTAATTGGCACCTTTGCGACAGCCTTAGTTCAAACATATAGCCAGTGAATTCAATCTAACATTGTGCATGCTGTTGTGGTTCCGGCTCTGCTGAAAGCGAAGAAAATCTAACCTGCATAATAGAAGCTCTGTGTGTGCATTGCACGCTGCTCTGCATTCCTCCCCAGCCCTAATCTGAGCAGGACTGATAGCCCAGAATGGCATGGAAAAGCCATCTGAAACCCTGGTTAGAAGTTTGTGACAATTCGCGAGCACTAAAGTAATTAAGGGAGCACTTTCCACAAAAATTTAACTTAGAAGATAGAAAGGGGCATTTTAAAGCACTTTACAAAATGCAAATGGTTTCTTATTGTTTAGCTTTTTATGCAATTAAATTATTCATCAAGGCAGATCTTGGATGGTGGTGGCGTTAATTCATTTTGTGTGTGTGGTGCATGTGCACTTGCATGTGCATGTTGTATGGTTGCACTTCTGGAACAGTACATCACAGCACAGATAGCTCTGAATGAATGTGTGTGTGTGCCTTCCATATTTCTATTGGGAGAATAATTTTGCTTTGCATATTTCTATTGCAAGAATAATGCATAATATTGTACCTAAACCGTACCCCACTATTGATTTTAAATGCATCATCCATCCATCCATCCATCCATCCATCCATCCATTCAGAAATCAATGTCAGAGTTCAATTTGTTGCTGCTATTAACAGTCATTTTCCTGCCTTGGTTGCGTTTGTTCTGAATCACTACTGAATGGTGTCCCAATTTTTAGGGTTTTTTTTATCCCATCTTCATTGTTTGTGAATGTACTAGTCTTTAGAGGCAGGCTGATTCCCTCCCCACACCCTCCGGTAAGGCAGACACTAAAGCAGAAACAACCCCAAAGAGGAAGGAGATAGACCTGCCATGACTGTAGTACCATGCAGCAGAACTGAACAAGAGCAGCTGTGAGCTACAAGTCTTAATTTTATAGAGGGTTGGAGAGTGAAAGTTACAAATATAGGGAAGTGGCAAATGCTACAAAAGCTTGGTTTAACTTCCCTCATTATTTTCTGGGTGCCCCTCTGCTTTTCCAAATATACTAGTGATTTGCTGAGCTCTCCTCAATTTTACTGGAAAAATATGAAAGGAGCACAGAAAACGGAGTCAGTAGAGACAGGGTTCCAAACAAGAATAACTGCAAATAGGAACAAGTAATAAAGACCCCAGAGTTTAAACGTGGCCTTGACTGGTAAAGAATATGACAAAACTTGTTTCCAGAAATGATGTACAAGCAACCCTGCAAACTTAACCATAATCATGAAAAAAATCCCAGAGTCCTGTCTATCAGTTTAGAACTGCAGTTTGGGACAAATTCTCAGCACAGCAACACATTCAAGATAGGATTTGCAGTATGATTGTGAACATGGAAAACATAAAGTGTTGGGCACATCTCAGAGCAAAACCATGCTTATTGTGAACCTAATGGATTTTTAACAAAACATTCTATTTGTGATATTCTAAGTATAGTGGGGTGCAGACATTTCTAATCCGTTTTTGTTTTCTGGTAACTAGCTCAAGAGGAAGCCAGCTTGAAACAAAATGGTATGTGAGACACATAGTATTCATGCATTTATTCAGTAGAGAAAGGCCATTGGTTAAAAAAAGTAGACTTAAAATGAATAGTACTTTACAAATTGCCTTTTTTCCATCTGTTGCCATGACAGTTGCAGTAGCCAACCCAGAAACTGTAACTAATAGTCATTGTTTAATGAATTTTGGGCCATTTCATTCCAGAGCCCATGTTCTGTTTAAATGCAACAGATTTTTGTCTGCTGGTCTGGAAAGTTTGGAAAAATACCTTCTAAAATGGCTAACGGAATTGCTCTATGTTCTAACAGCTCTTTCACTGTAATTCACATGATTCCTCATCAGGAAATAATGAAGGCTTTGGGAAGTGGATCTTTTTGGAGTGAATATTAATATGGGTGCACAGTGTATATTTATCTGGATCATCCTCTTCTGTCCTTCACTGCTTATCATGTGGGCTTGGAATTGTAGCTTAGCAATATCTAGAAGAGCACACGTTGTGTTTTTATGTGTATGAGAGCTATACAGATCTTTCCCAACCTCATGCTCCCCAAATGCCTTAGGACAGGGGTGTCAAACTCATGGCCTGCAGGCCAGATGCATCATGTGCTGGCCATGCCCATCCCCGGTTTAGCGAAGGGAGGGGAAGTCCCAATATGCCACGTGATGCCACCATGGCATGAGTTTGACACCCCTGCCTTAGACTACAACTCTATAATTCTGTTAGGCTTGACAGGAATTCTAGGAGCAGTAGACTCACCACATCTGAAGAATATTAGATTGGGGAAAGCTGAGTTGCAGCATCGACACACCCTTGAATGTGAAATCAGTACTCTTAAACGAACTAGACAGAAGATCCCAAACAGGTGCACTTTGTGACAACTCAGTTATTGAACTATAACTGTCCTGGCTTCCTCGAATGCGGGCAGTTGTAACTCAGCAATATATAGGAGACCACAAGCTGTCTAATTATGTAATAATCTTATGATTACCAATTTGGGAATAATTCCATAGATATCCTAGAAAACATGCATGTTACCGAAGTGCAAAAAAATACTCAATATACATTCAGGAATTACATATCTGGGCTGCTGGATGACCACTGGATGACAGCAAACAGATGTTATTGTGCAGATTTCTGTAGCACAAATATAGGATTCCCCAATGTATAGTAAAAATTATAGATTAGAAAAAGCTAAGCTACCATGGCTATTATTGCACCAATGTAATTCTAATTACATTGAATATTGTGAATATCCTGACATTATTGCACAGAACAATGCTAGTTGTACTATCACTAGCATAGTACAATGCTAGTCATGTATCACAGAACTGCACTGTATTCGGGGACCATGAACAAATTGATACATAAATATAATTGTGTTTGCAGCTTTTCCATAGTTTCTCATCTGACCTAAGTAACGGCAGAACTATGTTGAGTCTTAGAAAGGAGCCATAATAATCAGATCCTTGTTAAATCAATATCTAGTAATGCACCTCCAGAGGCTGCTGAATAATAACTTTCAGCAGCCAAAGGCTTTGTGGCCATTATGTTGAGAGATGTAGTTCAGCAACTTTGCTAAACTAGACTGGTTCTGCCAGTCTGGACTGGGGTCCCAAGGGTTGGCTATCTGATTTAGAGAAGACCCTACATCTCCCTATGTTCTTTGTGCTCCCTTCTCCCCCTTCCATCTTTTAATAATAACTCATTATTATCATTTTTATTTGTTTTATCGTTTTAATGTTTACGGATTTTAATGTTTGCAAGCCACCCAGAGTGACTTCTAGATGAGATGGATGGCACAAAGATCAACCAATCTATTTATCAATAAGCAAACAAACTTTTGGAGGACCGCACACTGAATGTCCACCTCAGAGAGAGACTAGAATCATCAGGAAGAGAAAATATTAAGCTATTTTAATACTTGCTGAAACATGTATGAACTTTTCTCCTGTTACCCTGGTGTAATCAACCTACTTACCTACCTACCTCCCACCTCCAGCATTCTCTTGCATTACCTTTTATGAATTATATCCATTAAACCAGTATAAGAAAGAACTACTGAACCAATACTTTTTGCAGTAAACTGCTTTTGAGTTTGATCACTATTTAAAAACAAGACAGGGAAAAATAATTATCCTGCTGAAATCTGTCCTATCAGTTCAGGCTGAAGCTTTTTAACAACCTGTAAACATGGAGGAGAGATAAGCCCTGAAAAGCAAGCATGCCCTTGAGCAATCTCTGTGGACTGGTTGTAGTCTGTTGATATTCAGTGAACGTATTTTACTTCAGGAAGGCAAAAGTGGTAGAACCTGATGAGGTAAACAGTTCCTAATGGCTTTAAATTAAAAAACCAAACAAAACAAGAAACATTGCAGGAAGATTCCTTTAAGAAAAAGAGCCAAATAAGAATGACGAGTCCCTGTAGGAACATAAGGAACATAAAACCACAGAAATATAGTATGATCTATCTACTACATTGGTAAATAAAGATCCTTTCTTGCATATCGGTCACAGAAAAAATGCTGATATACAAGCACTCTTCCTTACCACAAACATGATCATTTCTTCTCTCCTCCAGGTAGCAAAGCCATTTCAGAAATAAATATCCTTCATTGCACATTTATTATCTGGATTACCATCAAACAGGAAAAAGCTTGAGAATGTGAAATGCTTGTAGAAAATCAGAACCAAAAAGCAGGATCAGAACCTCAGAGTTAGTAGCAGGAAGTCTTCAGATCAGTTAGTACTGTATTATTGCTACTGATTTGCTTTGTCAGTTTCAAATCTAAATGGCAAAAGGAACAAGGAATGAGAAAAGACTATTCTGTTATCTTTCTTCTTGGAAATATAGTTATTTTTAGAGGGGACTGATTTAACATAACTATGTAACTCTGAGGCTCCTTTCTTAACTGCCAAATTCTATTTGGCTTGTGTCATAAAACCTAATGGTAAAAAAGTAATATTATTTAAACTATAAATAATCCCGACAAGACTAAGTGGCTCTGGATGTTGCCTCCACGAGGTCCAGCTGATTTATTTATTTATTACATTTTTATGCCGCCCAACTCTCGAAGGACTCTGGACAGCTTAGAACATTGATAGCAATAGCACTCCTATGTTATACATTGCTTATCAGAGTTTTACAACACTCCCCAAGGAGTTACAGAGTCAGCATATTGCCCCCAATCTGGGTCCTGATTTTACCCACCTTTAGAAGGATGGAAGGCTGAGTCAACCTTGAGCCTGGTGGGATTCAATCTGACATCCTGCTGAACAAGTCAGCAGAGTCTGCAGTACTCAGGGATGGGTTTCTCCCGGTTTGCTGGTTACCCGCTTTGTGGACGCGCTTCCGATCCAGCTGTCAAAAGCGCGCTATGTGCGATTGACAGAGAAATCTTGGTGGTATTCTGAAAACACACTGATCCAACAGCTGTGCAGTTGTGCAAGGCTTATATGATTGTCCATTGTTATCTCTGGGGGGGAAGATTGACCCCCTCAGAATGGGTGCGCAACTTGGGAGTTCTTCTGGATCCACAACTGCAAACATCTGGCGGTTGTGACCAGGGATACTTTTGCACAGGTTTGCCTGATGCACCAGTTGCACCCCTTCCTGGACCAGGAGGCGCTCCTTACTGTCACTCACGCCCTCATCACCTCTAGGTTAGATTACTGCAATGCACTCTAAATGGGGCTACCCTTGAAGAGCATTCAGAAGCTTCAATTGGTCCAGAATGAGGCCGCATGAGTGATTAAGAGTGTACCTCGGTGCACCCACATAACACCACTCCTTCACGAGCTGCACTGGCTTCCAATACACTTCCAGGTGCAATTTAAGGTGTTAGTGATTATCTTTAAAGCCCTACATGGCTTAGGATCGGGTCACATTTGAGACTGCCTTCTTTCACCTCATGCCTCCCATCACCCTGTTAGATCCCACAGAGTTGGCCTCTTACAGGTCCCATCAGCTAAGCAATGCCAGCTGGCAGGGCTGCAGATGAAGGCCTTCTCTGTGGCTGCTCCGGCCCTCTGGAACCAGCTTCCTGTGGGGATCCGGACCATCCCAAATCTGTTAGCCTTCTGCCAGGCCGTGAAGACCTGGCTCTTCCAGCAGGCTTAGAATAAATGTCTCCTCCGTTTGAATGGGATCGTATGGCTGTTACTTTTATGTGTGTGTTTTTAATAATTTTAGAGAAATGTTTTTAGATTTTATTGGCGAATGTTTTTATTGTTAATTTTAATGCTTATTGTTTTTTATATTGTTGTACGTCGCCTTGTGTTCCCCCTTAACCAGGGAAGAAAGGCAGGATATAAATTTAAATAATAAATAGATAAATAAATAAAATAAACGCAGTACAAACTTTTGCAAAGAGAATCTGCTAAATAATAGCAAAATAATTTTTCATTATCAGAACATGTTGGTGGTTTAGACTTCACTATGGATACACATTATTTTTATATTGATGGAACTTCTTCCTTATTTTCATGCTGTTGACATAGATTATATACCAGGAGTTATCTTGGGTTCAAACTACAGGGTTACTCCAACTTTACCACAGAGGTTCCCTACTGGTGTTAATGAAGTTGAAATGAGTTAATTAAATGTGAAGGTACAAATCAGACTGGGGATTCTGTATAACTAATGGGATATATTTTCAGGAGCAGGAATTTAAAACCTGACGTTTCTTTGGGCTCAAAATGAGGAGAGGGAAAGAATCCCTCTACAATAGTCTAATTGCCTAGTATGTGTTGAAACTGCAAACCATTTCCTCTGTCTATCTTTTTATTAAATTTTGCTTTAGATGAAGATATTCTATTATGTAATATTTGCTTTTTAGTTATTTTACATACCAGAACTAAAGCCTCTGTTGAATGACCAGAAACATAACCATTCGTACTTGTCATACTGCTGTCAAAACGTTCAAGTCTTGGTGGCGCAGGGGTTAAATGCAGCACTGCAGTCTCTGCTGACTTGTTCAGCAGGTTGTCAGATCAAATCCCAC
>JANHGC010003662.1:83084-97840 GCA_027560395.1 Boaedon fuliginosus
TTGGCTGCTGCTGCACACTGCTGGCTCATATTTAGCTGGTTGTCCACTAAGAGTCCAAGATCCCTCTCACAGTTACTATTAAGCCTGGTTTCACCCAGTCTAAAACCAATTTAGGCTTCTAAACAGAAGCCTACTGCAAAGCAGTACCAAGAACTGCATACATCAAGAGTTCCTAGATTGAAATATTAAATACAGTATAGATAATAAGACAATCAGGGAGATGGGAGATATTTCAGCCATGCAGTTACTTGCAGCATCGATCACCTCCTAAGCCAGCTATTAAAGGGACAACGTCGATTTTTACCAATATTCTGCTCCCACTTCCTACTCATAACCCTAACCCTTTCCAAAGCACATATGGTCCACAAAGCGAATCAGTGCATTTTGAACTAAATATGGCCCGAATGACGTGGGTCTAGTTTTCTTATTTTACTTTGCTGCCGACTGCAACACTTCGCTTGTCTTCCGATTTTCCCTGGTTGAACCCCGCGTTTTCCCAGAAGAGCGGGAAAGGAAACGAGATTTAAGCTCAGGATCAACCAATAAACCTTGGGTTAATTACGGACTATGGTGCAAGGCGCCACGTGCCCTGGCGGTGAAGAGAATCGCAGGCAGCCAAGCGCACCCTCTCCTGCCTGCTCCCCAAGAAAAGTTAAATGTTGGCTCGCACTTGGCTTAAAAAGAAGGGGGGCAAGAAAAAAAGGGGGGGATCTCCGCAGTTCCAAAAAGATCTCTCGGAGAAGGGGCTCATGCTTTGTGAATAATTGAAAGCCCGCAACTAGATGGGGATAGCCTCTCCGCAAAACGGGGAGTTGTTGGAAAGGTGGGAAAAGAGGCACAGCTAGCTCGTTAGTCGTCTTCCCCGGGGCTAAGACTGACCCAGGCTGCCTTTCAAGGTATCTCGAAAGTAACTAATAGAGAAGCCTTTCCGCAGCGCCACTTTCCGTTAAACCTCCTTCGGACGCCAACCTCATCTCTTAGAAGTGCAGCCTTCGGTCATCTGACCCTTCCAGATGCTTTGGGATGCCAGATTTCAGCCCCGCCGCGAATTCTGGGACTCGTGATCCTAACACATCTCGAGGACATCAGGTTGAGGAAGGGTGCCCGAAGGATATCCTGCGAGGCTCTAGGGCTTTTATGATGGCCACACAACGAACACGCCACTTAATGCGGGACGGCCCGGGTGCTTCCCCAAAGGACGAGCAACCGAGCTCGCATTTCGCGAAGAACACGCTGCTTTTCTCCGTCAGCCCCGCCTGCACCCCCTTGACCTTTAAAATGGGCGTAGTGTTCGTGAATTCAAGGCACCGAACTGCAGGGCCACTGGTGCTATGCCGCCTAGGAAAAATAAAGAGCTCTCCGAGAGAATTGGGCGGGAGCGGGTGCGCGACGCCTCGTATGCTAGTCCTATTCCCCAACGAGCTTGTCTCCTCAGAACTCAAAGGCGCGCATTTTAGCTCGTCTTCCAGAAACTACGCAGGGATACCCGCTGCACCCACCCCCCCGGCCTTGTATGCCCGGCAGCCGCCTTGCCCTACAAGTTCACAGAAATCTCTTCTCCCTCAGCCCTCCATCAAAGCCCCTTTCCTGGTGGCTCACGTTCCCGTCCTCGTCCAGCTAGCCCCACGCTCCCTTTGGGGCAGAAGCTGCCCCGTTTGACTCCCGCTTGCCCAAAGCGCTGCCCAGCAAACTGCTCGAGCAGGTGCCGGGCCGGCCGCTGCCCCTTCTGCCGCACGCGCGAAGTTTTTGGCGCTCAGGTCTCTTCCCCGTTCCTCCCCCGCTTCTCCCGCCCTCGCGCTCGCTCGCCGCCGCCGCCGTCGTTGCCGGGCTCTGCTCCCGCGGCTGCCAACGACAGGACAAAGGCACATTAAACACGTGATGGCGAAGGCGCTTCATAAATGGGACCAGGAGGCAAAGAAGGGGTGTGAGCGCGGAGACAGACCGTTCAGAAGAAAGGGGACGTCGGGCGAGGCGCAATAGCCGGAGCAACGGCGGGAGGTGGAGACGGCTCGGGCGCAAGGGAAGGGGGCGGTGGGCGCAGCTTCTTATCTTCAGGGAGCGGCAAGGAAGAGAAGCACGGGAGAAGCACATGGCGAGGGGCGCGGAGAAGCAGAGGCTGGCGCACCCCTGACTGACTGAAGGGGAAAAGCGAGCGCTTGTCCACACCTGCCTGCACTCGCCTTCCCTGGGCTCGCACCGCCGCCTTCTCGTAGAAGCAACACCCTTTGCCTCTCACCCGCCTTCCCCGCCCTCCTCCCTCTCCCTTCAGTACCGCCGGGCGAGAAGGGTCGTCGCCGGCCACCGCTTCAGCGACCTCTCTTGGGCTGGGCGTGAGGTGCCGTCAAAAGAGAGCACGAGGCACCGGCAGCCCTTCAGCGAAGACCAGCGCCCTCCGGCTTTCTCTCTCTTTCTCTCTCCCTCTCTCTCTCCCTCTCTCTTCAAGCCGCGGGTTTGGGGAAGAGACGGTGCCATGTGAATGTGGCGGAAGGTAAGAAAAGGGATTGTTGCTTTGCCTGGGTTTGCTTCTTTGCCTCGGCTCTAGGGAGCAAGCCGGTCCACGGTAGGACGCGCGAGTGCTGCGAGGAGAGCCCTCTCTTGGCGCCCCGGTTCCAAGCCCCGTTAGGGAGAAGGCGCATCCACCCATTTCACTCCATGCCATCGAGTCAGCCGTGGCTGAGTTCCTCTAAAGGGGACAAACTCACTGGATCATCCGAAAGGTAATGCGAGTTAATTGTTCTGCTCTCCGCAGCAGATTAAAAAAAAACACTTGAGAGTTCAGCCCACACACGGTTGGAAGACCGAGCTTCCTCTGATTTAATTGTATCTGTGCACGGTGTCTTTGCACTCCGATCCTAAGCTTCCGAATCGGTAGAACTTGATGGCAAGCGGTGACCTCGGGTTATCAGTGAATTAAGTCATGGACGTTTTATTTCCAAAGTCTGTTAAATGATATATAGCTTATGCGTGTCTACTGTAAGCGAGCTCATTGTGTGTATATGCTTTATCAATCCATCTGGTTACCCAAATGCCTTACCTATTAAGCTCCTTCTAAGTGGTTTGACGATCGTCTGCCAAAGATATTTTGGAAAATTTGAGCATTGTATCAACTATTTGGAAACTCATCAGTTATGCCATAAAGAATCCATAGGAACCATCAGTTGGCCAGTAAACAATAGTTTGCCACTGGCATTCAGAATAATGCATTACTGCTTAAATCTTTAAATCTCCCAAAACCTGATGAATAGTGAAAAGTTGGGGAGGGTGTTGCAGCCTTATAATCTGAATCCCCATGCCAATGACCTTTGTTAAGGTATTAAGGTATTTGGGATTTCTTGAATTAGCCAGAAAGAGACAGAAGGGTGTCTCAATGAACAGAGAAATAGTTATTGGTTAATAGAAAAGCCTTCTCTTGATACCATGTCTTGGGTCTCTCTATAGGCTTTAGTGTACTTCATATATAAAGAAAAAAATAGCAAGGGATATTTATTCAAATTAGGTAGGTTTTAGTATTCCTATTTATTATTAATATGTAAAACGATTATTGGGATTTATTTGCTGCAATAGCCTAAACCTCCAAATTAAAAAAAAATTGAAATGCAGTTATTTCATTATATGTCTTAATAACAATTGTTCACCTTTATGGTTAACTGTATACTGTCCCTTTCTTCCCTTTATATTAAAGTATAATTGATGCTACTCAGATAAGATCAAGCCAACGTGTCTATAAAAGAAGACAAGACTGAGTAGATAACATTTTATTTTCTCTAAATTTAATTGTTTTGTTTAGTGGGCATGATTTAGCAGAGGGGAGAAAATACAAGATATGACAAGAGCCAATCTTGTAAACCGGTAGTTTTGTGGTTAACAATATGTGTTCAATTTTCTCCATGCAGAGCAGTCACCTAGGTTCCCCTAGGATTTTGTCAGACATAGAGGGTTTCATCTTTAATCCTAAGCCTTTGGTGATTAATAATGGAAGATATTGTTATTGATTTTTCCTGTATTTTCTCCATTCTCCCTTCACTACCAAACTCCCAACAATGAAGACTTTAAATAGGAGAAAAATATCACAATAGTTTTTGCTCTCTGATCATCCTGGATAAAGACATGATTGTGAGGGATTGAAAGACCAAAATAAACCCAATATATTGAGAACCCAATATTGGAAAAATATTTCAGAATCTTTATTTCCAAACTAGCATTCAAAATACAGTAAAATGAGGTTAAATTCTAAGGTTAAACATCAGGTATTTTGGCAGAATTCTTTTTAGAATCTCTAAAACACATGCTAGTATGCAACATAAATCTAAAGACAAGATAGGCAGATTTCGTAAACGGAACAGTGGCTTCTGTCATTATTCTATATTTGAAATAATGTTAAGAGGATGAATATTCTAGTTTTAATAGAGTTCATTGTACTTTAAGAAAACATTGCTTTTTCCTACTTGATCCTATTGTCTAATTTAAAGTATTCCAAAACACATAAAGAGATTATTAAAAAATAATAAACTACATTTGTTCATCTCTCATTGGAAATTGTTTCTACAAACTAAGAAATCAATGCACATAGTGCACACGAATTTATTTATTTATTTATTTCTAACAGCTTAGGTATTGTAGTGTGTGTTTTCCTTACTCTTCTTATATCTTCTTATGATGTCATTGTTCTTTGCTTTACAGAACATGTATGTTTGCTCCTTGTATTACTGCAGTTGGTTGACCTAGGAACACGATCAAAGTAGCATGTTTACATCTAATCAAAATACATCAAAATAAGAAAATGGTTAGCACTGGAACAATTAGCTGAGAATATTATTTTTCACAGATTACACATAGTTAGAATGATATAGGTTTGCCTTTTTACAAAATGAGAAAAAACTCATTAGTGTGATGACAGCTCATATTCTGCAGTGGGTGTGAATTAACTATAGGAGAAAAGGCATGAGCATCTAATTAATTTAAAGCCAAATTTACACATGTTAAATCACATTAACTTGAGAGGAGCTATGTAGGAAAGGCAGAGGATGATCTTAACTACTATACTGGAAAGAGAATACACTTATCTTATATTCATAAACAATAATTTCATTTAATACTAATGAGCATTTGAAAAAAAATCTAAAAACATCCAAGTATAGAAGAATATTTTCTATCAATGTGCATATAAAGTCTCTGGTAACATCTCAAACATATTGGAAAGTAATGTAATAAGTAAATAATTTTACCAAAGCTGGACAAGATCCAATATTTGAGAAATTTAAGCACAATCTTAAATCTACTCATGAGATCAAATCTGACCAGGACCTTCTGTCAAGATTGCATTGTACCTTGCTTTTGAACTTCTTAAGTTGTTCTTTTAATCATAAAGTTACTTCAGTTGCATGGATAAGGTGTCCTAAGTAAAACCTTCCTTACATTGTTGAACTTGGAAAACTAGCCAACTGAATTTTAAAAAGATATATAAATCTTCCTAAATTTCATATTATGACATAATATTGTTTTGAGAAATCTAGTTAATGTTGCCAGTTCCTTGAAAGTTTGGGTTCTAATTAACTTAGTACTTAAAAATTTGTAAAATATTAAAATGCGAGCAAAAATCTCAACCATATTAATACATTGTTTTTCCAGAGGAGTTTCATTCCGAGTATACAAGACTATTGCATTTACTTTCCTACATCTCACTAATTTCTTATGTGCAAAGTTAAAAAGAACCCTAAAAACTTGTGTCTATTTCAGAAACACTTATTTTATGAATTTTTCTAGCAAACCATTCATTCTTCCAGCAAATGAGGAATTCCATTTTGTCCCCATTAGGTATATGAGCTGTTTTTCTCCTCTTTGACCATGCCTGTATTATTAGTTTTATTAGTGGCTTTATGGAATCTTTCTAAATCAAAAAAGAAAAAGGAGAAAAGCATGTGGACCTGCCCTGTATCCATGAATCAGGAAACTTAAATATTTGGATGTTGTTACTAGCAACAGCTACATTGTCCAGCTAATTGCTAATTTAAAAGGTTTATGGCCAGCAATTCCAGTGTATGGTTATAAGTGTGACTATACAAGTGAAAACAAAAGCTAGAATGAAATAGATCCTTTCTGTCTTCTTGTTCTCCTATTTGTAATAGTCTGTGTGCCAAGTCTTTCTATTAAAAGCATTTTTTTCAAACATGCCAAGACAACTTTAATTGGCATTGTGTTTCAGTGTGAATGAAATTTTGCTTTATCCCTATACTGTTGACTAATGCAAGCATATTTTTTGCCCATTACTCTGAACATGCAGATGTTTATTTGGAGTTGTTGTGGTGTTAATGGTTACGTTAATAAGATCTTATAGGATTAACATTTGCAAACTATGATGATTACTTAGAATAGCAATATCTGAACTTCTAATTTAAGGAAAAATTGTGGTCCTTATTTCATCCCAAAGTTTAAGGTTATTTTAACTGTATTTTTTGTCCCAGTGAGAAAAAGTCTTTACAAAGCATTCTTCAGGTACAAAGAATCTTAAACTTTGGGGTGAAATAAGGTCCAAATCTATACTTTTTCAATACATTGTTATAATGGCAGAGTAGCTAGGTACAATAAAGAACAAGCTATCCCTCCTAAAGTAGCTGCTTATGGAATTACTACTATGCTATCATAGCTAGCCAAGTAATAAGCAGGATGAAAAATAGCTGTGCTTGCTTAAATTCCTTCTTCTGTTGAAATCTCTGGCCTGCTAGTATGTCACTAATGAACAAATTAAACACTTGCATTTAAAAATTAATTCTACATTGTCATGATTGAATAGAAAGATATGATATTTGTCTCTCAAGCTTTTCATGATCTGGAAATCACTCGATGTCTTTATCAGTCATGGTTACTGAGTTAGTCATATTCATTATAAAGGCTAGAGTAGAAGATACTGATTAAGAAACACACTAAAATCTATTTTAGTCAGATGGAGTAAATTTTCACACCTGCATTTTAGGAAAGCTGGTAAAATTTTCCTTCCCTTGATGACTCTGAAATTACTAAGGAATTGTTATTTTTAGTCACATCAGCCTGTTTTTAGCATAGAATGTCAACAGGATGACTCTACTATATCCATCATCTAAGAAAATCATATGAATTTTATTTCCGGGATGCTGAAAGAAAAATCTAAACATAATTTGTTTATTAATATATTTTGTTTATTAATTATTACTTTTCTTCTGAAAGGAGCTTAGAAAAATTTACAGGTCTTAAAACATCTCAATAAATCAACATTGTTTAAAAATAAAAAGTACAAATATTAAAAACAAAATTCTCTTTTAAAAAGCTGGTCCTTTTTTTATCCCATAAGTACATAGGCAAACAGGAATGTCTTCCACTATTTCTGACAGAAGACTAGAGAGTAACTGTGGGTTTCAAAAACTGTGATGCTATCATTGAGAAGTTTGATTGATGCCCACACATTGTGAATTAAACCACCAATGGTAGCTTGCAAAGTGTTCCGCAACTGGTTTTGGTGCAGGAGTTAAAGAGTGTTGGAGAACATGATAGGTCAAATCTTTAGGTGCTTGTAATACTTGTAAGCTTTTTTTCACGGATGCAATAAACAAGTAACATAGTACTTTTTATTAAATAAAATAGTGCAAAAATTAATTTATTTTAATATAGCAGACTGTTTCAAACAGCTGAAAATTGATTATTGTTAAATAGAGTAGTTTATTTGATTCATTAGTTCCTTTTTATTTAAGCAAAACCACTTGCACAATGGTGATTCAAGGAGAATATCTTGGAAATATAACACATTAAAGTACATGATGTAATCAGTTTTCCCTCAATAAAGGTGTATACACACTCACACATGTGTTAGCTTTACATTGATTAAAGTTAGAGACTTGTTTGTGTAAGGGTCTCTCATGTTTGCCCTTGTGTAGATATCACATTTAGTAGGAGTTGTTTGTTTTCCTTCTTAAAGGCAGAGTCCATCCAGTTGCAATAATGCACTGTAGTTTATATACCGTATCACTGTACAATTGCAAACCACTGCAAGTTAGGTTGAATATTTGCCATGCTCTGTAGTGGTTCATCAACTTGTTTATCAGCCAAATCTACATTCTAAGAGATATGATTAAGATATTTAGTGGCATAAGTAAAAGATGTGTGTAGAAGGTAGTATCTATGTTAACTTGCTGAAACTTCATTGAAGTATGCAGAAGAGTATGCTAGGCAATACTACCATTCTGTCTTTTCCTAATTCTGTAACTATATGTGGAAATTGTCTTTTCTTCATTATTTATTTCTCAAATATAAAATTACATATACTTTTATACTGTTCATTGCTGTAAACATTTAACTTCATGCTCTTGAATTACTTTCTAAACTATACCTTGACGATAGTTTGCTACTAAGTATTAATTATTCTGGTCTTTTTTCCCAGATTATTCCTTTTCTCAAACATATTAACACTTTTTAAGCTTCTTCGGGCTATTGCATGAGATTCCTTTTTCCAACTATACAAATCAACATTTATTGAAATAGTTCTTAGGACAGGCCAAAATACAACTACATGTCAATCTTCTATGCCAAATTTGAATGGGAAATAATAATAATTATTATTGTATTAGTTTATAAAAACAGAAATAATTACATATAACTTTGTATCTATTACAAATGGTTGATATTTAGGAAAAATAATTGGAAGTATTCCCTCAAACACCAGTTAACTATAAGATTCACTGCCAGTAATCATAAACAATGGTTCCAATTTATCTGAGCCAATGGGCATATTTGACTGCCAGCATTAGGGGCAGTAAGCTGTGATATATCAGCTGCTACAAAACACAATGGAGATGGTAGTGCAGTGGTCATGTCTTCCTCAAAATTTAATTGGCCATAGTGGAGAATTCAAAGCAGAGTAGGCATTCAAACTGATCCGTATATATATACACACACAAATAAATATATAGAGTTACATAAACACATACATACATGTAAATAAATAGCTCAGGTTTAACAGTTCATTTGGACATTGGTGCTGGATAATATTTTATTTCCAGTAACCAGAGTCAATATTAAATGTGAAAGCATTTTTAGGAATTTTAGCTATCATTATAAATTAGTTTTAAATTGCATTATTTGTTTCTGGGTTTGCTTGTGAGTTGCCTTGAAAAGGCTTTTGGTCTGAAAAACTCTAGAAACAAAACTTTTATTTATTTATTTGTTAAATGTATTTGCTGCCTGTCTCACTGTGAAGCTACTCTAGGCAGCTTACAACAATAAAAAGGAAGATATGAAAAAAGTATAAACAAAACAGAAGTAAAATAGTACAGTAAAATAAACAATGAAAAAGAAAACATCAATATGATAACAAAAAGATTGATTGGTGCAGATTGGTGAGAACAAGGGGCGAAGGTGGAATCTGCCATCAATTCAGCAGCTAGGACAAGCCTATTGTCCTAGCTGAGCAAGACAGTTCCACTTAATGCCATTAAGTAACCTGGGCCTTTGCCATTAAAGGTCATAGCCAACATCTTGAACTGCATTCAGTAGCAGACCAGAAGCCAGTGAAGTTTGCAGAGAACAATTGCTGCTCTCGCTGCCACACTTTGAACCAGCTGAACCTTCCATATGGATTTCAAGGGGAGTCCCATGTAGAGCACATTGCAGTAGTCCAGATGAGAGATGACTAGGGCTTGAGTAACAGCACAGGGAGTCATGCTTCAGGAAAGTTTGCAGCTGGTGCACAAATCAGAACTTGGTCTCCTAGTCACACCTGTCATCTACTCTTCAGTCATGAATCCAGGAGAACCCCAATATTAATGGGATAGTGAAATCTCATCCAGAACTAAGGATGACAGAAAAGTCAGACCCTGAGGCTTCCTGGACCCCAAAGCCACTCAGTCGTGCCAGAGTTCACTCAAAGTCTGTGTCCTCCATCCAGGTCCCTACAGGCTCCAGGCATCGTGAGAAGGCAGAGATAGCATCTCTCGGGTCACCAGGTGTAGAGATATAGCAGTGAGTACATTCAGCATATTAATGATACATCAACCGATAGTGATAGATGATCTCATCCAGCCTCCTTGAGTTCCCTTTGACCAGGGAAATGAGGCGGGGTATAAATATAAATAAACAAACAAACAAACAAATAAACAAATAAATAAATAAATCCAAAAGCTTCATGTCGATATTAAACAGGAGAAAAGACAGTAACAAGCCCTGGAAGACACTGCAAATGGCTGGATCTCTTACTCCCTATCAACACCAATTGGGACCAACCTTGGGGAAAGGAACTGAACCAGCACAAAACTGTGCTGCCCAGCCCCAACTTGCGTAGCCTGCTTAAATAAACTATAAAAGAAACAATTACGGAAACTGTGTTTTATGGTGTACAGAATTGATCCAGTTAAGCATTCATATGGTATATTTTAATGTAGATAAGTTAACATAGCAAGTTAGAAATGGATGGTCACCCATGTAAATGAAGTTGCTTTCAAGATAAACATTTAGGAATGTGAACAGTTCTCACTTTTAACTAAGTGTCCATTTCCTAATCCTTATGTCCTGATCAATTTTATTATGATCAAATGCAACTTTTATTCTATCTTGAGTAGTTCAACTTCCAAGTAATTATTAACTTTTTAGAAATATAACTGTTTCATATTTTCCCATGTAATTTTTTTTTTTTTGGGTCATCTGAGGAGTGAAACTTACTTCATAAGTAAATAATAGCAAGCAGCATGTTTGTCAGTACTTGACATCCAGTGTCACGGAGGGCACAAAGAAATTGTTCTGATTTTTAGCGAAAGATGCTGCAATGGATTTTTAATTGTTTACACTGCTGCCTCTCATATTTTAAATTACTTTAGTGGATTTACTGGGATGCATTAGCAAGTGCTTCAGATTCCTGTTTTATGCATGTAACATTAATTTGGTTGGCTTCAAATTGCATTTTATGTTTTTTTATATGTGTTTTTTTTTTGCCCTGAAGATTTTTTTTTGCCTTGAAAACATATAGAAATGATGTCATTAAATGAATTGATAAATGTAAAAAAATGTATTTTCAGATTGCAAGGAATTGAGGCAGGGAACTCTTAATCTTCATTGAAACAGTTGATGAAAAGTATTCTATTTAATCCACAAAATACAGTATATCAGCGAAAGAATAATATTAAATTTCAGAAAAACAACATAGCAAAACCTGCAGTATAGGTAGTCCTTGACTCAGAACAGTTCATTTACTTACCCTTCAAAGTTACAATGGAACTGAAAAAGTGACTTATGACTATTTTTCACACTTATGACCATTGCAGAATCCCCATGGTCACATGATCAACTTGGCCACTGACTCATATTTATGACAGTGTCCCGGGGTCATGTGATCACCTTTTGTGAACTTCTGACAAGCAAAGTCAATAGGGAAACCAGATTCATTTAACAAATGTGTTACTGTTGCCGCCTCGAGTTCCCCAATCGGGTGAAGAGAGGCGGGATATAAATCAAATAAATAAATAAACTAATTTAAGTGATTCACTTAACAACTCTGGCAAGAAATGTCATAAAATGGGGCAAAATTCATTTAACAACTGTCTCACTTACCAACATAAATTTTGAGTTCAATTGTGGTTGTAAGTCACGGACCACCTGTAGATCTCCTTTGACTAAAAGGTATTATACTGCAATTTAATTAAAGTTTAATTCATGAATTAGTTACCTTATTCAGTCTGATGCAAAACTTACTTAAGGAGGATCCAATTCTGGACTTCATTTCTAACAATATAATCCTATATCTGTTCAGAAGACAAGCTCCACTGAGTTCAAGGAGAATTGCTTCCAATCAAGTGTGTGTGTATCATTGTACCTTAAATAGATTAGGTTTTAGGAGAAAGCAAAAGTCAAAAGGAGCACCAACTACAAATGAGTCAAGTCAAAAAGATATAAAAAGTGCAATAGATGGATTGATTGGATTGTCTAATAATGAAAGACAACAGAAATATAGTGGGCAAAGCAGAAGAACATTTTACTGATGTCATTCATGAGTCTAGAGATGGATGGGCTGTTAACATCTTCCAGTCTGAAGGCATCAACTCTGTTGTTCATTGAGTTCAGGGTGTCTTTCCTCAGTTGCACTTTTCAGTTTCAACAGAATTTATCCGGCCACCTCGATGTTATCCTCATGCTCATATTTAACTACACTTTTCTAGTTTCTTAAATTATTGATTTAACCATAAACATTGAAAGACTTTTCCATTCTTTTCTAGAACATTTATTTGTCTTCCATTAAGGATATATTCTCATTTCTCACCCCATTTTGAAGAGAGGAGTTGCATGACCAGACTAGCCTTAAAGAAACTAGAGTGTATGTTAGTGGAAAGGTTTGAAGGATAGCTTTGAATGTCTTTTTCACACAAAATAATGAAAATTCCACAAACAATGCACTTTCTCCTTTCTAAAGAGTGAAATAAAGCTGCCATATTGCTCCATGCCTGCTTCTTCTAGCAGGCCCACCAGCTGTAAAAGGCTTCTATGTGATTATGTAGGTACCAAAGCTGTCTCAGTGCTTCCAAAGAGGTACTGGAAGTGCCAGAAGATGCATTTTCAAATGCACAATTTATGATGCAAAATTCTTTTCCAGCTAGTCAACCAGGTTGAAAAAAAAAGCTGAAATTCTTAAAAGATAGTTTAGGCTATGTCATCATGCAGAATGTAACATTGAACATACCTGGACTGGCCAAGCTGCATGTAGATACTGGTGCTCATCAATACAATTTAAAACACTGGTTTTGAGCTTTAAATCAGTTTTGGGGAATATAAAGCCTTGTTATTGGCTATGAAACCTGCCCCTTCCTGCTTCAAAGATTTAAAGAAATAATAAAGGATTGTTTTCATTTGTACCAGTCTGAAATATTCTTTTCTCACTTGCCTTCTGTAAAAGGCATTGATTAGCTAATGCAAGATAGAAGATGTTTTAGCAGTCATGATGCATTTCTGAAATGAGCTTCTAGACACCTTCTTTGGAAATATTCAGGAAAAGTCCAATGAGCCATTTCTTCCAATTGTTTTTTCTTGATTTTTTTTGGGAGGGGGAAGGGGAGTGATTTTAGTTGTAATTAGTTAATGGTTTTATGCTGGTTTATGGAGGTTGTTTTATTACATTGCTTCATTATGTTTACTATCTTAAACAGTGCATTCTTAAAGTTAGCCTAAAAAATAAATGAAATGAAAAGATTATGACTTTTTCTTATGAAAGAATGCTACCAGATTCTATACTGGAAACATTTATAGAAGAGTCTTTCTATTGATGTAGTAGGATCCAGTCTCCTCCTCCCTTTTTTTTCTCGAATCCTTGAAGATTTGGGGTTTTATTTGTTTATTTTGAATTGTTGAAGCTGTATTCAGCATCAAACTTCAAATTTTCACTGATAGTTGCAAGGTGTATGCATTAAATTTATACAAATAAATTCTAAGAAAATTGATTTCAATGGAAATTGAATTAGTTGTTTTAGCTTAGCTTTAATGCAGTTTTCAGTGTTTTAATAGGTGCAAGAACATATTGCCTGTGATTTGCAATTATTATATTCTCAAAAGCAAACAAAGAAACAAACAGAAGAGAATCCAGCTGCATTCCCAAAAGACTAAACTCTTTTACTAATGAGCTCCCTTGTATTCTAAAAGAAATGTGTATTTGCAAAATACAGTAACTTGAAAATTACTGTGATAATCTAAATGTAGAAATATGGGGGAAATGGGACATCATGATGGGATTTGCTTGTCATGATATGGTTGATCATGGTGCTTGAATAGTAAACATATACAAAGCATCAATTTGTGGATGTTTTTTTAAATCTCTATATATGTTTATATGAACCTTAAATCAAGTTGCTATATGAATATTTTTCTGCATTTTTAAAATAGGAAAAGTTGTAAGGAAGAGTTGGCTGGCAAATTGTTCACTGCAGCTTTGTCATTAAATTGTTTAGCCTCATAAAATCTGAAATGAATATGTAGGAATTGAGTATGAAAATGAATTAATACAATATGCACAGTCATATTTATAAATCTTATGTAGCTAATTGAAAAGAACTTATAGAAAAAATATTTTTGTTATACAACTCAGAAATTTTCATTTTTTAATGTAATGAGATACACTGAATTTTGTTAAAGATTTCTTTATTTTGTTTCAATAATTAGTATATTTTAGTTAGCTACCGGTATATGTTGCAAGGCAATTAAATTTGATTCTGTGCTATGAATTTTATTAAAATTCATTGTGAAATTTTAATTAAAATTTCATCATTACATACTTTAAATCAGTTCATTGGGAAGTTTCTTCCACTTATATTACTATAAGAAGCAACAATATGAGTGGTAAATTAAAACTGTTGTTTAATAATAACAGTTATTTATATAATGATTGTATATAACAATGTATTCTAATAACATAAGCAGTTTTCTCCTGTATTGTACATCGTCAACA
Organism: Boaedon fuliginosus; assembly: GCA_027560395.1. Classification (NCBI taxonomy): domain Eukaryota; kingdom Metazoa; phylum Chordata; class Lepidosauria; order Squamata; family Lamprophiidae; genus Boaedon; species Boaedon fuliginosus. The sequence continues at coordinate 97,528 of JANHGC010003662.1, forward strand.
CCTAGTGATTTTTACCCTGATTTTTTAAAAAATTCTCATTGAAGTCAGTTATTTTTCAATTGGTTAAAATTGGTTTCCACCTAGATCTGAGGTATCCAAACTTGGCAAATTTTAAGACTTGTGGATTTCAATTCCCATAATTCTCCAGACAGCTCTGCTGCCAAGTTTGGGGACCTCTGTTCTAGAGAGTAGGAATACTTACAATAATTTGGTTACCCAATGATCCATAAACCTTTCAATCGCTATGTATTAATTTCCATAAAGGAAATACTGGAAATCACTGTCATTTTGTCAAGAATGGTTAATGACTCTG
>JANHGC010003662.1:98014-109545 GCA_027560395.1 Boaedon fuliginosus
CAATGCCATGTAGGGCTTTAAAGTTAACAACCAGAACATGAATTGAACCCGGAAGCCTACTGGGAGCTAGTGCAAGCCGCGCAAGAGTGGTGTGACATGGGTGTACTGAGGAACACCCATGACTACTCAAGCGGCCGCATTCTGGACCAGTTGAAGCTTCTGAATGCTTTTCAAGGACAGGCCCAAGTAGAGCGCATTACAGTAATCTAGCCGTGAGGTGATGACGGCATTTTATAATTATGATTAAATAGGACATTGAATATACGGTACTTGACAGATAAATGTTTTTTTTTAAAGTAAATATCAGCTGTTCAGGCTTTTAAATGTAAAGTAATACAAATAATAAATTGGGGAAAACCATTATTGGGGTATCAAGAAGCAACTCAATTTAGCCCTTCTATTTTCTCTTTGCACTTTCTTTGGCTTCGACAAAAGGCCTTTCCTAAAACTGGTATTTTGGGATATTTAACTTAAGTTCAAGAAGATAATCTTAAAAACAATCACTGGTTCAGCTGAACACATTGATATTATTTAATAAATAAATCTATAAAGTCCCCTTTGAGCTGTGGGTAAAGTTTAAGAAGTTAATTAATTATTTGTTTTAATTTAAACAAATAATTATTTTTAACTGTTAAAATTAAGTTGAACCAAGTTAACTTATTTATTATAATTATAATTTATTAGATTTATATCCCGCCTCTCTTCACCCAAAAGGGGAACTCGAGGCGGCCAGTTAAAGAACAGAATAATTTATGCAGAGAAGTGTTGAATAGATGTGTACCTATTATTTTTATTTTCTAAGTGAAAGTAAAGGGTTCATGTGGAACCAAGACATTCTTACAAATAAAACCATGCTAGAGGCCAGGACTTTATTTTTCAGCATGCCTGCTTCCCATATTTTGAATTCAAAGAATACAATAAATAAATTGGGATGTTAAAAAAGTTATTCCAAGGTACAACTTGTTCTCAATCTGTGATCTGGATCATGAAGATTAATATGTTCCCTGAATACTAACATATACCTGATAAAAGGTGTCACCCTTTAAGAGCCTTGAACGAATGGTTCCTTTAAGAAAGCAACTTTTTTTAATAGAATAGAGAAACCTGGGGAAAAAATCAGGTTTCTTCAATGGTAGGAGAAAAACGTTATATTCCTGTGGAGTCTGAAGTCATTCTTCTTAAACAGTTTTTAACTTTGTATAGTCATTCTTCTGTTCCTATTTATTATAGAAAGTATTATATGGAATAGCATATTTTTTTCACTAGGTTTGCATGCTTAGATTTGTTTTAAAAATATTACCTATTTTAAGATCAGATACTGTATGAGGTAAATAGTTGAGAATTAATATTATCCAGCAACCTTGAATTGATTTATTTTGAATCTGATTATATTGATCCAAGATGGACAAGGACTTACGTTTCTGCTAAAAGTGTTCATAAAATTTTGACTCTTCTAACTGAAAGAATATTTATCAAAGTGATTTGATTTCTGCCATGATTATACATGAATAATAGGTTTCACTTGTACTTTTTGTTTTCACTATATTGCAGTATCCTATGATTGGATCAGAGAGGAGCCCAATGACAGTAATTGAGCAATAGATTTTATGGAATATTCACTAAAATGATCTGAATCATATTGTACAACTTTTTAAGCTGTTCTAAAAACAGCTTATCATATGTTATATTAGTTTATCAGAATTCAGGAAAATAAAAATAATGTAAAACTAGGGGGAGGAAAAAGAGAAGAAGAGAGAGCATGAAATAGAAGGGAGGGGAGGGGAAAAAAAGGCATTGACGCTGTACACGTGTCCATATCGAAAGAGTATAACTGAAATCCTGCTCTTGTTTCAGTATTCTGCAGCAACCATTGTTGTTACCGTATTTTTAAAAAACAGATCACTGGCTTATGAAATAGAAACGAGAAAACATTTTAAAACGTACCCAATAGCGATAGAATACTTTAATCAAAACAAATGTGTACTGTAATATTTCTGCCCTAAGTTTTTAATCAATTCACTGCATAGAAAAATATTCTAAATATGCTGCAATTTAATTAATATTCATATGCTGCAAATATGAGAAAGGGTGCTACTCAGTTAAGTTGCTTTTTTTATTTCTTACTTCTGTTTCAACTTTGCATATATTTATTTAAGTTTGGTTTTCTCCCCGACAGGACTGCCTCAGATTTTTTTCCAACTCTGCATAACAGTCATCTGGGGTTATGAAGTCAGTCCTAGATGGCCTTGCAGATACAACCTTCAGAACAATTACAACAGACCTTCTTTATATGGGTTCTAACGACATCCAGTACGAAGACTTTAAAAGTGACATGGCCTCCAAATTAGGATACTACCCACAGAAATTTCCTCTGTCTTCTTTTCGAGGTGACTTCCATCCCAAAATGACTGCAGGAGAAGATGCCTCTTTAGGTGCGCACCCATCGGATCAAATCAATATTACAGATTTTTACAACAAGACCTTGTCTCCCTTTAAGGAGAATGAGGAGAACATACAGTGTGGTGATAACTTTATGGACATGGAATGCTTCATGATTCTGAACCCCAGTCAGCAGCTGGCCATTGCAGTCCTGTCCCTCACCCTGGGCACCTTTACTGTTCTAGAAAATCTTCTGGTTTTAATTGTCATCCTGCAGTCTCGAAGCCTTCGCTGCAGGCCTTCTTACCATTTCATTAGCAGCCTGGCAGTAGCTGATCTCCTCGGCAGTGTGATCTTTGTCTACAGTTTTGTTGATTTCCATGTTTTCCATCGGAAAGACAGCCCTAATGTGTTCCTTTTCAAATTGGGTGGAGTTACAGCCTCGTTCACTGCTTCAGTCGGAAGTCTTTTCCTCACGGCAATAGACAGATACATATCTATACACAGGCCCCTCTCCTACAAAAGGATTGTTACCAGGTCAAAGGCTGTTGTAGCATTCTGTGTGATGTGGACAATAGCTATTGTAATAGCTGTTCTCCCTTTGCTTGGTTGGAACTGCAAAAAGCTCAATTCTGTTTGCTCAGATATATTCCCCCTAATTGATGAAAATTATCTGTTGTTCTGGATTGGGGTCACCACTGTACTCCTGCTTTTTATTGTTTATGCCTATATGTATATACTCTGGAAAGCTCATAGCCATGCTGTTAGGATGATCCAGCGCGGAACTCAAAAGAGCATAATAATTCATACTTCAGGGGACGGTAAAGTGCAGCAGATCACTAGGCCAGAGCAAACACGTATGGACATAAGGCTAGCCAAAACTTTAGTCCTCATTCTTGTGGTTCTGATCATCTGCTGGGGTCCCCTACTTGCTATTATGTTGTATGACGTCTTTGGGAAAATGAACAAGCTTGTCAAGACTATCTTTGCCTTCTGTAGTATGCTGTGTCTGATGAATTCTACAGTGAATCCAATTATCTATGCTCTGAGGAGCAAGGACCTGAGACACGCTTTCAGAAGCATGTTTCCGCCTTGTGAAGGGACCGCACAGCCTCTTGATAATAGTTTGGAATCTGACTACCAGCACAGACATGCTAACAATCCAGGCAATGTCCATAAGGCTGCTGAAAGATGCATTAAAAATACAGTTAAGATTGCTAAAGTGACTATGTCAGTCTCTTCAGACACTACTGCAGAGGCATTGTAAAACAAAGACAACATTTGGGAGAAGAAAGTGAGAGAAAGCAGGAGAAAATCATGATTTCAAAAATGTATTTTTCCTCAATTGTACCATTTTAAATTTTACTCTTTTTAAATGATTTTTTTTAAATTAAGTAGCAGCCCTTTCTCCAGGTTCTGTAAACAATGACTCAGATTTTGTTTTTCAAAATGGATTCTCAATTGGCAAAATGTAAATTGACTAGTAATTGCTTAGCCCTATTATTATGTACAAAAATAATCTCATTAATTAATGAGAGAGGTCTGTCTATATGCTAAGGGAAACATTAGATATTGAATTGAAACATGAACAATACTATAATCAGATCCAACACTAATTTTATAATTGCATTTAATTTTGGTATGAAATACATTAATGGTAAGTAAATTTTCATACCATCCTCTTCTCCAAATGCAGCAGTACTGGACTGTAAACATTTTGTATTATGTCTTGTGAAATGTACAATGTTTACTGTATGTTACTGATATTTGTTTATTCAAAGTGATTAAATAGATTTATGTAGATGTAATGTAAAGTATGTGATGATGTAAACTTTTCACCCTATCATGAAAATACTTCCTGTACTTTGAAGAATTTCTGTGAGGTATACTGAAAATTTTATGTTCTTAGTGTTTTTAGTGAACTTAAAGGGAAAGGCTTTACATTGGTTCTCTTCACATTTGAAATCCCTACGAAGCCTGAAATTCCTATACATGGGAATGGCAACAACAATAAACTATAACAACTTTTTCTTTGCAGAAGAAAATTATATTGCTCAAAATGCAAAAAGTAGCTTTGATCAGATCATTGGCTTTTGTTGGAAACGGTTTATAATGTAAGAGGCAAGATATCAGGCATTGGCTTATTTAATTGGAAATTATTTCATCTGGCCAGTTGCTAGCAAAGGATCTCCAAAGACAACATGTGACCAGTGTACAAAGTTATCACTGTGAAATATACTTGAAATGTGTTGCATTCCTAAATTCCTGGTTTCAATGCATTTTGAAAGCCGAGATGCCAAACTCTAATTTTTGGTCACAAATGGATAAAATGTTGCTATCGTACTTCTTAAAATATGTGGATATGTAATTACTATCTATGTATTTGTGTAAATTGTGTGTGAATTCTAAATAACTGTAGGTTACATTAATATTGTTAAGATAAGAAATCGTGACCAAATGTTTTCTTACATTTGTTGTTGCATTCTTTGCACATGAATTCTGTTTTTAAAAGTGAGTTCTTCCAGCCAAATCTATAACAAAAATTCAGCATTGTACTGGAAAAAATCCAATCTGATACCTAAAGAAAAATAATATTCTAGTATTAACAAGATAGCCTTGCTAAGAAGACAAAAGTGCTATTACAGTTTAAGACTGATTGGCTTGTTGTTTAGTCAAAATAACTATAAAGATGATTGAAAAAGCAGACTATCACTATGAGCAAATATAGAAAGCCTAAAATAGACACTTGCAAGTGTCAGAATTAAGCCACGACAACAACAAAATGCAGAAGTCTGTTCGAAAACCTCCAAATCTCCATAATCTCTGGCAGAATTTAAAATGCACAGATAGAAATTTAAATGCCAAACCTTAAAAAACAAAGCGAAACACTTAAATTCCTGATCACAACAAAGTAGGATTCTCCAGATCACCATGATCTAGCCAAGATGCCTTATGCGTGGAAGCAGATCTTCATGCTGTGACTCCTCTTATTGACCAGGTTATATATGTAGAGGAAGATGCTACATGGACAGTTTCCCTTTCCAGAATCTTTATTGGTGGTTTGGAACCTATCCATAGTATCAGGAATCTAGAGGCAGAACACATTTATATGGCAGGACACTAAAGCCAGTGTTATCCGCTGCCAACCTAGTAGATGTATAAATTCAGTTTCTTATATACAACAGTTCTTACAACTACCATATGAAAAGATGATTCGTCAACAGTAGATAAACTGAAACCTAAATATTAGAAACCAGGAATAAATAAATTTAATTTCATTGATAAGGAAAATAAAGTGCTAAGGTTAAAGGAAGCACTTAACCAGTGATACCCAGGTTCCAGAATACCAATACAATAGGACCCTTTTTCGTATGCTGTTTGCAAAGATGATTTTTATTCCAGGAATATAGAAAAGGAATGGGTTCAATTTCATTTCCATCTATAGTCATGACATGGTTGGCATTCTGCTTGATCTTCCATTCTTTTCCCCTTCCTTCCTTCCTTCCTTCCTTCCTTCCTTCCTTCCTTCCTTCCTTCCTTCCTTCCTTCCTTCCTTCCTTCCTTCCTCCCTCCCTCCCTCCCTTCATTGTTGTGATAGATTAAATCCTTAGGAAGGTAACCCAGAAGAACCCCTTCTAATGAGAAGGGAAACACCAGCCTACTCTATTCATGTTCATTGTCAGGAATTTCTGCATTTTAAAGAGCAAGATCAGTTATAAGAAATGTCTTCTCCCCCCATTTGTAAATTATAGTCACACATAGGCTGGATACCTACTTAATGCTAAGAAGAAGCCATAATGTGGCTTGTTTTATTATAGTATATGAACCCAACAATTCTGGCTTGCAAATCAGGATTCATGGCTTTGCATGTTATTTGAATCCAGCCAATTAAATTATGCTTTGGTATGAGGATATGACTTGTTGTAGGCTTTTTGAAAGCTTTGAATAGTGAGGCTTCTGTTTTATTCAACAAAAGATGCAGAAAATGGAAGAAGCATACGTTACACTTGTTTTTTTCTTGGGCTGCTCCTTTTTTCATGACGGGACCTAGCTAATGAAAGAGGCTATGATTACATTGATAGTGCCTTATTTTTTTGTAATCACGCTAGTTCTTTGGCAGAATGAAAGAATCATTAAAATTAACATTAAAAATAACTTTGTTACCTCCACATAGTAATTAATGTAAGTAGTAGCAGTATATAAACTGCTTACAGTGACAGGAATTCATAGAGTTGTAATCCAATATACCCTGAGGGAAGAGATAAGAAGAAAGCTAATATATTGTATTTACAATATTAGTAAATTGTACCTGAATAGAGAAGAATCCAAGACTATGATCTAACATAGGTTAATTCAATCTTACTAATTAGCTGGGTCACTATAAGGTAAATAAGAATTCCATTCTGATGAGCAACCAACAAAAAAGTCCCAAACAGGAGCAAAAAATATCTCTTTAACAATATAATTTAGGCTTACTGGTTAATATCACATTTCTGTTGGGCTGAGGATAAAAAAAGTCACTGTTTGCTAGATGCAGCAGGATAACTAAAAGGGGCTTGGCTGATGCTTGGCAACACATGCATGGAATTTAACACACAATAAATAATGTCCCATATCTTCACATCTTAGAAAGGAGCAAAAGGGTGGCAGCTTTCATAGCTTACCCTGTGGTCAGAGCTGTCCATAAATTAAACAGCAAGTATTGCAGATGAATTTCTTCCAGATATCAGCTGGAAATTTTTAGGGAGAGAGACTGATAATAGCTCTGGTAAAGCAGTGCTCATTCAAGAATTCAAGTCCCCATAATAGACCATTAGTATGAGTCTGAACATACACTAAATGGAGAGGGAAACAAATTTTGTTACCTCTTTGCGCTGCAGCCATTGCTGACTGGGTAAAAACTGATGTAATTTGAAGCAAATGTTTTCTAAATCAATAGGAACAGTTTTCAATTTGAACATTTAGGAGCAAAAAAATACCCAAAGTATAAAATACAAAAGTATTTCAAAAGCCATTTTTAAACTCAATTCTTGTGACTTTAATGCAAAGTTGTGTGGATTTCTGTTTTATGTATTCAAGTTGCTATCTTTTGTGATTAAAATAAACTTTGGGACAATGGGGCTGTCATGGCACTTACCATGGTGCTTATTGATAAAGAAACAACTTCCTGTGAAATACTATGTCCTCATCAATATATTCCATTTAAGTAAATAAGTATTTTTCCTTTAAAAAGCTCTTTTTAAACTGTGTACATTAATAACAACACCATTTTGCAACTGAGCTGGCTATGAAGTCCCTACAAAATGAATGCTAAACATAATTGTTGCTACTTTGCTAAGATCAGCTGCTTTTAAACCATGCTTTAAGGCAGCTACTCTCAAAACACTTGGGAAGGGAAACACCATTCTGCATGATTCTTCTCCATAGCTAGCCATTCTGAGGAATGCTGGATTTCACAGTGCTCTAAATTAGGGATTTAAACATTAGTGGGGCGAAGTGCCCTTGTTTTTCTTCATTCCTCTCTCCTCTCTCCTCTCTCTCTCTCTCTCTCTCTCTCTCTCTCTCTCTCTCTCTCTGATTTGGGGTGAGGAAAAATGCAAACATTGTCCATTTGCCCCAGACCAGAGCTTCATTTGCTTCAGTACATAAGTTAACAGAGCTTGATTCTTGATTCCAAGACTAGATATTGTTTTCATGTTTGTTTTCATGTAAGGTTTGGCATACTCCTGTTGAGGAATTTGGATGAATGTATGTGTATGCATGCATGCAAGACAGTTTTCACACCTAAGGCAATATACTGTGAATGAAGAGGTTCATTGATTGCATTTTATACATTTCTTATCTACTTTTCAAGGTTGTGGTCTTTCCTGCAGTTTCTGTTGCACAAGGGCCATTAGTTCTTATCCCTGTGCAGGGACCACAAGACCCCTAGATAGCACTAATGGAGAGTTCCACTCTCTTCCTCAAATGCACCTGAAGGAGGCAGGAGGCTCAGGGCAGCTGAATCAAGCTGCACTTCTAGCATGTAGTTTGGGTAGCATTAGGCAATGAATGGCCAACTGTTCTCAGTAGGGCAATGGCCTGATTGCATTGTTGATCATTCAGCCACCTGGTGCTAGGCAAGCCCCTTACTTGTGTCGTTCCTTATGGGGTGCCTCAAATGGCATGCCCCTTCCAATCCATCTTAGTCACTAATTGCTTTCTATACATTTCGCCAGGCGCCCCTGCCTAAATGGAGTGTTTTCATTCCCGGAGGCGCCGTATGTCACCTCGATAGAGGCTGGAAAACGGGGAGGAGGGGTTGCAGTATCCTTTGATAACCTGCTTGTGATCCTTCAAGATAAGCCATTTAGCCAGCCGTTGTCAGAAAAACAAAGCATTTAGACCAGATAGGCTCTTGTAGTCTAATCCACCCAATCAATTCTCCTGCTTTAAGACAGCATGGGGAAGTGGAAGCCTTGTTTTAAGGAGGTCTGCCAGGAGAAGGCGTCTTCCTCTGGAAAAGGTTCTCCCTAAATGCTCACATTCCCTGCTGATGGCCTAGCAGCTTAACCTTCATTTCTTCATAGTTGCCCGCCCGCTCTCACAAAGCGAGTGGTTTCATGACTAAAAAGTATGTGTATTAACTTTAAATGTTGTGTATATCTGTACCAGAAACCATCAGTGTTATTATGTAGAAATTAGATTGTCCCTCATCTTGATGTACATTTGTATATTTCTTATTCAACGCTGTGCAATCACTCTGAATTTCTTTTTATTGCACTGATGAACATGCCTCTTGTATAATAAATAAACTTCTTCCTGTGGTGAATGTATGTAAATAAAATTAAATAAAAACATTTAAAATGTCAGTTATACAAGCAGTGGCCTGAAAAAGGGGGTATCTGTCACAGCTGAATGGAGTAATCAAGTTGCTATGACATCGGAAAAGTTCCAGGGATGCAATGTCAGAGAAAGTTTTTCCTTGTAATAGCTAAGTTGGTTTTCTGTAGCTTTTTATTTTCATTGTTTCCAAGTGAAGAGCCTAAAACTCACAATGTCTGTAAATCCAACATTATAACCTTCTCCTTAAAGTACACTGTGTTGTTAGATGTTTGTTTGAGCTGGTAGTACCCCTTGCAACTGCTGCGATATGTTTCTGTTGGCGATTTGTATATTACTTTGTACATGAGTCCTGCTAAGATTGTCATGAAAAGTAGCTTCTGCCATTAAACTACCTATAGCGGAATAGTATATAATGTTACAAATGTGTTACTACCATGCCATATTTTATTTCTCAAATGTAATTAAACTTATTTATTTGAAATCAACTCTCTGTTTATTTGAATGTGAAATGATTCCTCATAGTTGCGGCTGTTACAACATCCCCACAGACATACGATTGCAATTTGGTGTCTGGCAACCAGCTCACAGTTACAACCCTGCAGCTTCCTGTGTCATGTTATCATGATTTGTGACTTTCATTGCCACCTTCTGACAAGTAAAATCAGTGGGAAAGCTGGCAGGAAGTTGCAAATAGATCGCGTGACTGGGATTCTGCAATCGCACAAGATTTGCCTAACAACAGCATTGTTGCAACTACCATCGTAAATTGGCGTGTCATGTGAAATTATGCTTTATGACATCATTTAGAACATTTCCAAGGTTGGAGATTATCCAAACTAAAAGTGTGAGTGGATCTCCGTATCCAGTCTTTTGGACTCTTTTCCTGATTGTGCACTATAGCCTCATATTTATCCTAAGTGTGTGCAAAGTTCCTAATTGATTGTCCATTCACCTGATCTAAATCATGCAAAAGCAAAAGCAGAGCAAAAGCCAACTAATGATTTGGGCCCTGATGATGTGGACAAGGTCATGGGTGTGATGAGTGCCTCCCTGTTTATTGGACCCGTGTCCTTCCTGGCTGGTCTCAACCAGCCGGGAGGTGACATGCAGCTGACTCCAGGTGGTAATTAACGCTTCTCTAAATGAGGGATACTTCTCATCAGCCTGGAAGGAGGGGGTGGTGAGCCCCTCCCCAAGAAGACTTCCCTGGACCTGGCTGATTTAAAAAATTTCATCTGGTCTCCAACCTTCCCATTTTGGGAAAGGTTGTTGAGAAGGTGGTGGCGCTTCAACTCCTGAAGCAAACTGATTATCTGGATCCTCTTTAGTCTGGTTTCAGGCCTGGTTACAGCACCGAGAGGGCATTGGTGGATGATCACACTGGTGGATGATCTCTGGTGGACCTGGGACAGGGGAGCTTCCTCTGTCCTGGTGCTTCTTGATGTCTCGGCAGCTTTCGATACCGTTGACCATGGTATCCTTCTGGGGTGGCTTGAGGGCCTGGGAGTGTGGGGCACTGTTCTACAATGATTCACCTACCTCTCGGGCCACTCACACAGTTGGTGTTAGTAGGAGGGCAGAGATCTGACCCGAGGCCCCTACTTTGTGGGGTGCCCCAGGGTTCAGTTCTCTTGCCTCTTCTATTTAATATCTACATGAAACCGCTGGGTGAGGTCATCCAATGGCATGAGGTAGGGTATTATCAGTATGCTGATGATACCCAATTATACATTTCTGCCCCGGGCCGAACCAGAGATGCCGTTGAGATGATGTCTTGGTGTCTGGAGGCTGTGAGGATCTGGATGGGGACCAACAGGCTCAGACTCAACCCTGACAAGACTGAGTGGCTTTGAATGTTGCCCCCACATGGTCCAGTTGATTGCCCATCATTAACACTGGGGGGGGGGATTGATCCCCCTCAGAACAGGTGCGCAACTTGGGAGTTCTCCTGGATCTGCAGCTGCAATTGGAACATCATTTGGTGGCTGTGGCCAGGGAACTTATGCACAGGTCTGCCTATTATACCAGTTGCACCCCTTCCTGGACCAGGAGGCTCTCCTTACTGTCACTTATGCCCTTGTCACTCTCGGCTGGATTACAGTAATGTGTTCTACATGGGGCTGCCCTTGAAGAACACTCGGAAGCTCCAATTGGTCCAGAATGCGGCCGTGCAATTGATTAAGGGTGTACCTCAGTGCACCCACATAACATCACTCCTCCGTGAGCTGCCCTGGCTCCCAATAGTCTTCCAGGTGCAATTCAAGGTGCTAGTGACAATCTTTAAAGCCCTTCATGGCTTAGGAGTGGGGTACCTTCAAGGCTGCCTT
>JANHGC010003666.1:0-12612 GCA_027560395.1 Boaedon fuliginosus
AGGTAACCTGGTCCAATGCCATGTAGGGCTTTAAAGGTAATGACCAGCACCTTGAATTGGACCTGGAAGCCTACTGGAAGCCAGTGCAAGTTGCGCAAAAGTGGTGTGACATGGGAGTATCGAGAAACCCCCATGACTACTCACGCAGCCACATTCTGGACCAGTTGAAGCTTCTGAAAACTTTTCAAGGGCATCCCCAAGTAAAGCGCATTGCAGTAATCTAGCCGTGAGGTTATGAGGGCATGAGTGACTGTGAATTCAGCACAAACTGAGAAAAGGAGGACAGGCAGGAAAATCCCACTCCCCATTTTCCTGCCTATCGACAAAAAGGCTCCATCCTGAGCCTTCAGCATGTCCCAGGATTAAAACGGTCATAAATCACTTTTGTTTCAGTGGGATATTTGGAAAGAGGAGATTGCAAATATCCCAGGCAAGAGCACCGAATCCAAAAGCTCCTGCAACAAGGGATTTTTTTTGCAAAGAAAAGGCAGCTCTGCTTTGAGCTGAGCCACATGGGTCAGGACAAAATAAACACCGGGGATGGTTGGTGCAACTATTCATTCAGCTGGCACGAGGCGTGTGGGGCACGTCTCTTGGCCTCCCAGGCTTTCTGAGGCTGCAATTCCACAGCAGAAGCAGCCTGGTGGCTAGGGCTGTTGGAGCGGCCACTGCAAGGCTGTTACATGTGGATGGATGGATGGTGTGACTGTTTGGTAAGTCGGCATGTGGGAAAGCTTGCTCCTCCCCACCTCATACCGGTACATGGGTATTTATTTTTTATTTTTATTTATTGGATTTATATCCCGCCTCTCTTCACCCCTTCCAGGGGAACTTGAGGCGGCAATCATGGGTATCCCAGGATTGCAATGCTGTATGCTTGGAATGGAGCCTTTTGGGGATGTGCATCTGTGCTGAGCTTGAGAAAAGGAGGACAGGCAGGAAAATCTCCCTCTCCATTTTCTGGCTGATCGCCCAAAAGATTGCAATCCTGGGATACACTGAAGCTTGGGGTGGAGCCTTTCTGGCGATCGGCAGGAAAATGGGGAGGAAGATTTTCCTGCCTGTCGTCCTTTTCTTAAGCTCAGCACAGACGCACATCCCAAAAAGACTCCATCCTGAGCCTTCAGCGTTGCAATCCTGGAATTTGCATCCTTTTCTTAAGCAACATTTAATCGCTTGAAAGGGACAGACTGTGCCCGGAGAGAAGGAACAAGAGGCAGTTCCCGGCTCTCGCTGGCTTAGCTGATCCGTGGGCCCCAATTAAGGGGCTGAGCAGCCAGGAGGTGACTGGGAAGGGAAGGGCTGCCTCCTGTGCTGGCCATGCCTACTCCCTTCACTAGGGCTTATTTTTGGAGTAGGGCTTATATTAGGCCCACTCTAAAAAAATCAGGCTAGGACTTATTTTGGGGGGCATGTCGTACTTTCGGAGAAACATGGTATATGTTACCTAATGCAGCCCTTTACTTTTTAAAAGGAAATTTGTTGGATGATCTGCCAGGACAATTAGATATGATAATGTTCTCTTCCCAATAGCAATAGCACTTAGACTTATACACCACTTTATGGTGCTTTACATCCCTCTCTAAGTGGTTTACAGATTCAGCATATTGCCCCCAACAAGCTATGTCCTCATTTTACCCACCTCCGAAGGATGGAAGGCCGAGTCAACCTTTACCCTGGTGAGATTTGAACTGCCAAAGTGCGGGCAGCCGGCAGTCAGCAGAGGTAGTCTGCAGTACTGCACTCTAACCACTGTGCCACAGTGGCGCATACAAAAAGCTTAAGGTGATATGTAATGTAGCTAAAATTCTTTATTGCAGCTATTAGACAAAATACTACAGAAATACATCTGTGCAATGAAGAATGAACAGAATAAATATTATGTCCAGAGTGATTTATGTTACATGCTGCTTTGTTAAAATTTTACATATGTTTTAAACATCTGATTTTATTATGCTAAATTATCATAATGTAGTTTTGCTGCATTTGTGAATAAACTCCCTGGATACAAGTAATCGTGCTAGTTTGGAATCTTCTGATCTGGTCTATGCATTTGCAGGCCAGAATAAATTTCCTACAGTTTCTTCAAACCGGTTCAAAAGCATTTTGTAGCATTTTTTTCTATCTTGTGTCTCAGGAAAAAAAAAAAAGGAACAAAAGTACAAAATAGAAGAAAAAAAAATGCAGGTAGTCCTTGACTCATGACCACAATTGGGACCAGTTATGCATGGCAATTGTAAGTAATCATGCCAAATTTTACCTATTTTGCCTTTTTTTGCCACGGTTAGGGGAATCACTACAGTCGTTAAGTGAATCATGTCACAAAGCGAATCTGACTTCCCCAATTTGCTTGTCGGAAGCTGATTAGGAAGGTGGCAAATGGCGATCACATGACTCCAGGATGCTGCAACCATTGTAAATACATGTCACTTGTCAAGCACCCAAATTTTGATCACATGACCATGAGGGTACTGTGATGGTTGTAAATGCGAGGTCACTTTTTTAATATCCTTGTAACTTCAAATGGTTACGAACTGAACGGTCATAAGTTGAGGACTGCCTGTAACATGGAGGAAACATACTTCAAAGGTCTTACCTTTTTCTTACTGCAATAGATCTGCCATTTCTTTTCTGCTGGTAGGGCAAACATGGCTTCTCTATGCTTATCCGTAAGGTCAAGTTCATCCTAGCAAGAAAAAAAAAGGGTGGGGTAGGGATGGGCAGAGAGGTAAATGTTTATTATTGAAAAATAAACTTTGATATTCATTGGCATTTTAGCTAAAGGGGAGGGGCCCTTCTCCTTAGGCTTAATCCCCCCCCCTTAGCTCAATAACTATTCATATCATGTTGGCCTTTCTGCAATGACTGATTTGAGTCTAGATTATAATGAGCTTCCTGTGAAACATCCTCCTGTAACCTGATCCTGGATCTTAGACTGGTGATTAGTCATATGTCAAAATCAACCTCATGAGAAATGTTGGCCTTTTTAAAGGTGTTAATTTTCATTTGATTTTGGTGACATTTAAGGATGCGACTGATAGCTTGGTATCCACAGCTTTGTTGTGGCTGAAACGAACTACAGCTTTCTACTCTTCTATTTATTTACCAATGACTCTTAAGTTTAAAGCCATGTTGCGAAAGGATTTAACTGAGCTAATGTTCTTGGTCACATTCCATTCAAAGGCTTCACTGCATTTATAAACCAAAATATTCCAGCAGCTTTGTGGCAGGAGGTGCCTACAAAGGATTTGGCTTAGGAGAGTGTTACTATTCCCTGAATTAACATGCAGTATCACCATAAGCCAGAATTCTGAACAAGCTTAGTATGAATGAGTTAATATGTCTATGCACGCTCTTTGGTTGTTACAAACGGATGGAAGATTATTAAAAAGAGATGCAACCTATAATTAAAGAGAAATTTTCTGACAGTAGGAATTAATCATTGGAACAGCTGGCATGCAGAAGTTGTGGGTGCTCTATCATTGGAGGTTTTCCAGAAGAGACAGCCATATTCCAGAATGGTATAGGGCCATGATGGTGAACCTATGGCATCCATGCCAGAGGTGACACGCAGAGCCCACTCTATGGGCACGCAAGCCATTGCCCCAGCTCAGCTCTGCCGCACATGTGAGCGCGCCTCCCACTGGCCAGCTGGTCTTTGGGTCTGTGCCGTGCATCCGTAGGGTGCATGCACAGGGGACACATGTGCATGTTTGGGGCTGTCATAAGCCAAGAATATACCCCTCACATATACTATACCATGCCTTATGTTTGAAAACAAGAACAAGCTAGAGTTCTACCATTTTGGTGCAATACTAAAAGAAATCATAGATATGTGTCGCAAATGATCAAGCAGTTGCTATTAGCGGGCTTGCTTTTTTATTTATTTTTATATAGAATATAATAACTTTAGGCATCATAAAATTATATAACTCTAGGCATCATAAAATTAATAATAGATGGACATGCATAATTATCTTAAGGTCTAAAAGCCTGATGAAACAAGTTGGCTTTAAGGTCTACTTAAATTAGAAGCTGGTGGAATCCAATCATATCTTCTGGGCAACATGTTCCACAATATGGGGGCTACCACTGAAAAGGCCAACCTCCTAGTTTAAATCCCCTCCAGTGTAGGCATGGGAAAGTATGGGTTGCTAGTTACTTGCACTGTGTTATATCATTAGATATAATAACAAGGATTCATTTGGGCTTTGAGAAACCACTCCTGTTACCGTCTTTTCAGATAAAGCAGAGGTCTCAAAACTCTTTAAGTTCATTAACCCTTTCATGACGTTTCAGACTGTTCATTGAGCCCCAATCATTTATTACATGTATATGAGAATAATGAATATACTTTAACAGTATCTCAAATAACAACGACTTCTTGGACAGATCCGTCAACCTTTGGAGGACAATACTGACCACTTTGGTGAACCCTGAGCAGTCCCTCTATGAAGGTGGGACAAGGAAAAGGCACTGCTTATTTAAAGCACATGAAAATTTGTGCACATCTGTTTTTGGCACAGATCAGAAATGTGATCAAACAAGGGAGCAATCTCATTTTACCCCATCACCATATGCAATAATTAGGTTAACCATGCAAGATGTTGCATACCAACAGTTCTAACATCCAAAATTAAGCTTCCTGGACTGATGCACCAGTTGTGATATAGAAGATAAGATGCATAAAACAGTGTTTCTCCACCCTGACAATTTTGAGATGTACAGTATGGACTTCAACTATCAGGAATTCCAGGACTGGAAGTCCACACATCTCAAAGTTGCCAAGACTGAGAAACACTAGCATAGAGGGTAGAAAATTGTCACTGGCAGGAATTTCAAGCTGGGGACAAAAACACCTGGTGGCCACATGGACTGCCTGCAAGGAAAACAGGCAATGTGTTTTTGTAAAGAAAGCATGCGGTAATGGAGCTTTCTATTTATTTATCCTCATGTTTGAAATTCTGTGGGTAAATCTCTAAAGCAATCAGCACACAAACTCCGTACATGCAGCTTCAATTAACAATCATGAAACAGACTAATTAGTGAGCAGAAGATGCCAATTGGCAACTAGCTTCGTAGGCTATTTGCTATTTGTTCTTTGGGCATGATTGGAGATTGGATAAAAGAAAGAAATGACAAGAAAGAAATGACAAGCGCGCATACACAACTGGCTGACCTGTAGTGTGAGTGAGCTCAGTAAATAAAATACCCTTTTAATTATTCTAGCAAGAATTTAACATTTCTAAATTAGTTTTGCAATAGAATCAATTATTTCAGAAGAGGCTTTTTCATCCTATGCAAATAATTCCAGTTCTTTGCAGTCCTGGAGAAATTGTGGTTACCATTTTTAAGAATAAAGCAAAAACGAATATGGCAGATTGGTGGCTGTATTCAGTCTACACATAACTGACATACCTTGTTCCTACATTTACGGATTGTTAATACTCCTATTTGCCAATTTTTCCATTATGAGGAACTTGTATATTTTAAATATGGGTTATTAGATCTTCCTGCCATACTTTTAGCCCCAGAAGTCAGGAAATTATTAACTTTCAAGACTCAGGAAATTCACTTCCACATTTAGTTTTTCAGCTTACACTGGAACAAACTCAAGAAGTTTTAGGCATTTGTTTTAGAATTCCTTGGCTGCCTAACCTTCTTACAAAGCTGTCCAGAATCAGGAGGAAAAACTGAATTTGTGCAGAACAGCATAAAAATAAAGAAAAGTAAAATAAATTAGATGGAAGAATAAGAGGATTTGATTCTCTTTTTTAAATGCAATCCACAGGATCATCTGAGAAACCAACAAAATTTCCTGGCTTTGACTGTAGAAGGGAGGAAGATGAACTAACATAGCAACAAGGCAACCATAAAACAAACTATAACACAGAAAGGGGGAATGAATATTTCCACAAATCTTTTAAGTTTTTTGATCCAACCTTGCATTATATGGTTATAACTGTATAAATGTGAAAAACACCTTATTTCAGCAGCGTGGTTATTGAGCAGCATTGACTAACTTGTTTTCTTATGGAAGAATAGGATTACTTTTCCACTTAGTGATGCTAATACTACCTTTATTCTATAATTTGGAATATAGAAATAAAAAATAGAAGGGACGAGATAAGGAAACATTTTTTAATTGAATTAGTCTGAGTTACTTTGGGAGACTGGGTATCCTGCGTCTTCCTTATTTTCCCAAAATAATATTCTCAAGTGAATGCGTATTCATTACAATAAAATACAAAATTATTTGCAAACTTTCTTAAAATGTAACCTTATTGTGTTATATATGGACATGAAACATAACATTTAATGGAGAAACCAGCTTCTGTTTGACCATTCCTAAGTAACAAGCCTCTATTAGTAGAAGCATGCTTGCTCACAGTTCAAATGACTTCAATGTTAGAATGGAAGGAAAAGAGAAAGACGTGGTTTCACAACTATTTCCAGTTAGTTTTGGGCTTTCTCTTTTACCCAAAACTTTTATGGGTGTTTTTGTTTTCTTTTTAATTTTGCCCATCCCTCTTCACTCTTGCATTTTTCCCAGACGTTAATTACACTCTTTGAGGAGCCCAATGCTGCTGATGCAAGTAAACCTGGCAGATGATCAAAATCAGTTTGTGAAGTGGCAGAAACCAACCACTTCTTAAAGGCACATTAAGAACCTCTCCCTTAGTGATGCTAACTGAATGACCACAGCAGAGAAAACTTTGTTGTGGCAGGTCCTCACAAGATGAGGCAAAAATCAAAGATATAAAAAAGACTGCACACTAATTCCATGATATTGTTTCTGTATCATCGTTCCACATCAATATGCATTGCGCAAACACAGCATAAACATGATTGGTTGTTTTTTTTAAAAAAGCAACAGAACTAACCCCGAATGGCTTTTACATAGCCAAAACTGGAGCTAGGTGAATTTCTTGCATCTACCCGTAGTAAGCAACACAAATAAGTGCAGTGTAAATTACAGGTAGTCCTCGACTTATAACAGTTTATTTAGTGACCATTCAAAGTTACAACGGCACTGAAAAAAGTGACGTGACTATTTTTACACTAATGACTGTTGCAGCATCCCATGGTCATGTGATTTATATCTGGATGCCAGACAACTGGTTTGCATTTATGACGGTTGTGTTGCACTGGGGTCATATGCTCATCGTTTGTGACTTTCTGACAAGCAAAGTCAATGGGAAAGCCAGATTCGCTTAACAACCATGTTACTAATTTAACAACTGCAGTGATTCACTTAATAAATGTGTCAAGGAAAGTCGTAAAATGGGGCAAACATCACTTAACAAATTTCTTTTACTTTGCAACATAAATTCTAGGTTCAATTGTGGTCATAAGTTGAGGATTACCTGTACAGGCTAGGAGTACCTTGTAAATTTCTCAAACTGATGGGGAAAACCAGACAGACACAAAAATATAATGATTCGTTGTGGTTGAGCTTGTACAAATATATTTGTCTAGTCACCTCTGGCAAAGAGAAATCCTCTCCGGATCCCAAGGAAGCTTTCATGAAATAGAAGAAAACAGACTCTTGGATCTGCAACTCATCAATATGCAAGAAGTAATTAACTGACATGTGTAGGCAGGTAGACTAATTTTAAAAAATAAAGTGATGGCAAGTGAGTGGGATACCAAGAATTAAAAAGATTCCAGATCCGTAAGGAACATTGCTTCTTCTTAAGACTGGGATCTCTATCCTATACAGGATGAAAACTATTCAAGAAGAGAGCCAGAAGACTGATATAATCACACGCTGAATTTGTTCAAACAGCATCATAAATCATCATATGAATTGCTTAGGAATTGCTCAGTGGGTTGCATGAAGCTAGCCAACTTTGACTTATCTAGTGAAACAAAAACAATATAGACAGGTGTATTAATTCAGCTATTTAGAAAATATTGAGGAAGTTAGGAATATTTTGTTTATGACAAATATAAAGAATCAAAATTAAGAGTTTATCACAAAAGGAGAACTGGGTGTATAAATTCAGATTATACTTCTCTTCAAAGGAACTCAAGTATACCATACAGAATTTGCTTTGAATTCTGTTTATCGCCACAACCAAAATAATAATCAAATATTTGGGTAACTATGAAAAATGCCATGGAAATAAGCCAGGATAGGATAGGATAGGATAGGATAGGATAGGATAGGATAGGATAGGATAGGATAGGATAGGATAGGATAGAATTCTTTACTGCCCAAGTGTGATTGGATACACAAGGAATTTGTCTTTGGTGCATATGCTCTCAGTGTACATAAATAAAAAATAAAATACATTAATCAAGAATTGGAAGATATAACACTTAGTAATAGTCATAGGTTACTAATAAGCAATTAAATCATACTAGGAAACAAATAAAACAATATAAATAGTAAAGATACAAGCCACATGGTTATAGTCATAAGCGGGAAGAGATAGGTATTAGGAAGAATGAGAAGAACAATGGTAATATAATCTTAGTAAATAATTTGACAGTGTTGTGGGAATTAATTGTTTAGCAGAGTGATGGGATTTGGGAAAAAACTGCCCTTGTGTCTAGTTGTTCTGGTGTGCAATGCCCTATAGCATTGTTTTGAGGATAGAAGTTGAAACAATTTATGTCCAGGTAGTAAGGGGTCTGTAGATATTTTCACAGCCCTTATAATGTCAAAGATGTTCAGTTTCACATTTTAAATCTGTCTGAAGTGTATTTGTCCTTACCCCCAACAATGTACTGGCCTTAGAAAAATGGGTACCTCAGTTGAATCCGAAAAGATTGAGATAAGTTAAAACATTTGCAGGTACGATTTATATCCTGCCTTTCCTCGGGATAGTCAAGACTGATTAAATGAAGATTTCTCATCATTCTACAAGGGGAGCTAAGAAGCAGTAATTGGGTCTTGTGGCTTATTCAGTAAATGTTATCCTGGGATTTTCAGCACAAACCTATCAATTTGATAATTTGGAGGATAAAATGAATGTATCTCATGTAGTGTTTAATTTATGAAAAGATAGAGTTGCAGTAAATATAGCTGACATCACTTGAAGTTTTGTGTGTGTGTGTGTGTGTGTGGGGAAACTGGGCTAAGTGCCTGCATACCATCATCATCTAAATGGATTATGGAGACAAACATTACATCTCCATCAATAACAACAAAATGTCTGGCAAAATTATTGCTTCTGCTTAGTTATTCCTAGTCATCATTTCCCTTTGTTTTTCAATACTGTAGTATTGAACTACAGTACTTTCTCTTTTAGAATAAAAGAAACAAATAGAACCCTCTTAGAAATGGTTTACATGTAGTCCTTGACTTACAATTAATCATTTAGTGACCAAAGTTAAAACGGCACTGGGGAAAAAAACCTTAAGACTGTTTTTCATATTTATGACTGGTGGCATTGTAGTATCTCCGTGGTCATATGATCAAAATTCAGAAGTTTGGCAACTGGTTCTTATTTAGGACAGTTGCAGTGTCTTGGTGTCATGTGATTACAAAGTCAATGGGGAAGCCAGATTTATTTAACAATTGTGTTACTAACTTAACCACTGCAGTGATTTACTTAACAAGTGTGGCAGGAAAGATCATAAAATGGAGCAAAACTCACTTAATAACTGTCTCACTTAGCAGAAATTTTGGGTTCAATTGGGGTTGAAAGTCAAGGACTACCCTTCCTGTACAAAATAATTTGGAACGTACAAGGAAGTGATACATAAATATACAATTTTATGTACGGTAACAATTATTTTTAATCTTTACCTTTCCTAAATTTAGCCACATAGAAATTAAATTAAATTTAGCAGAGATAAAGATAAAAGTTAGATAAAATGGTTGTTTAACAATACCTAAAAAGCTACAGCTCCTAAAGAGCTACAGGCGTGTGAGCCAGATGGCCCAGCGTGATGAGCAAATACCAAAGGGAAAGCACCGAAGGCTGATCTTATTTGGAGGCCCTTTGAGAGATTTAAACAGTGAATTTCAGGAGCGAGATTATTGTGTTTATTTACAGCTAATTATTTACTAATTTAATTAAGCTATCAGAATATTACAGTTCTTGCTATTTTCAGTGAATGTTTTAATGTTTACTGTTTACTATGCAGGATGTTACTGTTTTATACATTTACCATGGAGGATTTCATTTCATGTCATTGTTTATATTGTTCTGCTGCATCATGGCCATTTTTAAATAAATTCAGATAACAGCAACAACAGTAACTTTGCAAACATAAAATGGTTTTTATGCCAACAACTTTTGCACCTGTTTCCCCCACCCACCCACACATTTCTGTCCTTGAACTCTGGTTGTTTTTAACCCGTGCATTTCCCATTATCCCAGGAAGAAAATTACTTCTTCCATTGGAAACCATTGGATGGAGCTAGAAGACAAGGCCTGGTGTTTTGTCATGCAGAATATTGGGATGGCAGCAGAAAGACAAACTGCAACAGAGCAGGTTCTCTGCTTTGGGCATCTTGTTTCCCAGGTTTGCTCCTTTGTTGATGGGATTCAGCTTGGATGCAATGGAGTAAATTAGACTGAGTTCACCCCCTCCCCATCAGGCTATAGACGAGATGCTGTTTGCATGTCCAAATAGGGCTAAAAAAGAAGTTAACTGGACCAGAAGTAAATCCCACTCATTGTTTGATGGACAAATGAATCAGGAGCATCATGTAAAAGCTTGAGCCAAGTGAGGCAGCAATCCAAGGAAATGGGGAGGGGAGATTGAGGGAGAAGGGCAAAGGGGTCTTGTAAACCCAGGCTTACCAAGCATTGCCAACTTCACTTGGCAACTGTCCAGAAATCAGACAATTTTGCTTAGGTCATGACTTTGCCTCTGACACTCACCCATCATCTCCACTTCTGCTTTTTAGTCTAGCAATGTCATTAATCAGATAGGAGATGCTGGACGTCAACAGGGTCAGCCCCCGTGCCAAACCAGGAAAAGGCCTGTAGGTTGCCCAGGCAACCCAAACCATATGGAGCATCTGGGAAATGCAACAAAGGCTGAGCCAAGCTTGGCTGCCTTTTGTGAAAGACTCTTTCCCTAAGAGCAGACCAAATCCTGACAGACCGGCAGGGACGAGGCAACCTCCCCCTTGGTGGGAGTCTGGGGTCTACAAGTACCAGAAAGGGCTTAATGGCCAGTCACGGCAGCCATTCAGCTTGGTACAAGAGGAACATTACTTCGCCTGTGAACATACAGCTTTTAATGACATGCTTGGACTTGACTTGGCAATTCTGTAGGAGGAACTAAGACAGGGCAGCTGCTTGCTCTGAGAGCCAGAAAGGTTAATCAGCAGTGGGTGAGAGCTGCAATTCACTCAGACCAGAGTTACATCACTATCAAATGAGTGGGGAAAGTGAAGCTCTTGAGTATCTGTCTCTGGAGTGCTATTCTCCATTGCTCAAGGGGGACCCTGACATAAGGAAGTATGAGATCAAGCAAAGTCTTTTATGACTATTTTTGCGGTGTGATATACAGTGCTGATGTTCTGATTTCCTGGGTTTTTGAAGCACAACTGGAAATCAGAATGATCCTATGCTTTCACTTTAAACAAAGTTTTTTGATTATTGGATGTGCATGCCTTTTATTAAGGCTGTGTTTTATGAATAAAAGAACTGGCACAAGAAGAACTGAAAGTCAATATATGCTCAGAGTCTCATTACATTTTATACTTCTTTATATATGCTTTAGTGCAATCCTGAACTAAAGGCAGCATTAATTTTGCCAAAAATTATGTAAATGATGCTGGGTGGTATTGTTTACAGATTCTACACATACCAACCTTGAACCTCACCATAAGATATAAGCAGTAACAAGAACCTTTCCTCAAATTTATGCCCCATTGTGATCAATGGCATTTACTTTCACAAATGTATCAGTAACATATTCAGAATAGTAATCTATCTCATGAAATTAATATATATGTCTGCCTGTCTGCCTGCCTGTCTCTCTTTCTCTCTCTCTGTATGTGTTTTAAGCAAAAGTGATAAGAGAAAAGAACAGAAACTTTGACTTGCACAAACAAGGGGCCATTCAGACAAATGGTCCCAAGACACCCTGCCAAGAATAAGGAGTTATTGGCCAAGGAACTTCTGCTATATCTTCCCAGGTGATCTTCCAGCCAGGCTTGCTATGCAAAATGAAAGAACAATCCTCATTTGCCCACCAATAGTGCTTCTGACTGAAGGTAGCAGTGGAACATTTCCCATTTGACCAGCCAACCCCAACAGGCGTTATTGCTAGCCAAACAGAGATCAATCCCATGTTTGGCCCAGCTCACTGACACCACAGTGAGCAGGAAGCACACTCTAGATTTTCCCAGTCCAACTTCTCAGGGAAGACCATCACAGATCAAGCCAAGAATATTCTTGGACTAGGCTCACTCTGCACTTTTACTGGGTCTGGATAGAGTGGGGGAGCAAGTTCTGCTGGGCCTGCAGCAGAGCTCATTAGTGGGTGGCCAAGCTGAGCCAGGGAACTCCCAGAAGAGCTACTGTTGGCCAAGAAGTATGCTTCCCATCGCCCGGTAAGGTCCCACAGGGAGGCCCTGCTCCGGATTCCGTCGGCTAGGCAGTGCCGGCTGGCGGGTCCGAGGGCTCGGGCCTTCTC
>JANHGC010003666.1:20892-32114 GCA_027560395.1 Boaedon fuliginosus
GCACAATATGATCGTCGTGCCGTCCTCATCGCCACTAAATAGGCGCGAATATGGCGTCCTAGTAGTGTTCGGGCAGACACGGTCCGGTTCTTCTTCCAGGCGTGCTCTAGGTGTCTCTTTCCCCGCTTCATCCCCCGGAGATCTTTGGTAAACCAAGGAGACCTCCGGGGTCCGCGAACGGAGAGAGACCGCAAAGGTGCAATCCGAACTCAGTACACTGAGTTCTCACCCATCACCCAAATTTATATGCTAAAAAAAAAAAACACAGAGCATGTTAGCTAATTAGTTGGATTTGACTTTTAGTGATTATATTGACAAGTGCTCTTCATGTGGCCCAGTTCTAATTAATTAATCCTTCCCTCAATCCACAGTACTCTTAGTAATTGTTTCTAGGTTTGTAATCTGAATGTGTTTACCTTCTTCCATGGTCATGGAAAAAAATCTGTTCACATGATCACCAAGAGTCAACACTGCCCCGACAGGATATATTAAACCTTTTTTTTTTAAGGTCTTCATTTTCTTGCTCTTTCCCAGTAACCAGTTTTTAAAGCCCCACTTTACTCCTGAAAGACAATAGTTTTAATTGTTCTGATCATAATATAGGTAATCTCAATTTAGGGATCAGAATGTCCATTGCTAAGCAAAATGGTTGCTAAGTGAATTGTGTCCAATTTTACAAACGTTTTTTGCCACAGTTGTTATGTGAATCACATGGTGGTTAAGAAAATCCAGCTTCCTCCAATGACTTTGGTTATCAGAAGCAGCTAAGAAAGTAGCAAATGGTGATTGTGTCAACCCTAAATGACTGAGGCCGTTTTGAGACTTCAGTGCTGACACCCTGGAGAAGAGGGACAGGTAGGAGGGAATAGAGATAGTTGGGGTGTTATAACCAAAACAAAATACTTTCTCTTGGGAACCAAGAACGCTCCTGCAGGTGCTCGGAAGGAGGGGACTGGAATCACCTAGCAACAGGACAATATCCTGATTGGATCATGTGACTGATTTGTTTTGAGAAAGTGAAAAAACTTTTAATTAGCACCTTGCTCCATCAAGACTGGCGAGGATGTTTAAAGATAAATCAGCAAAGTGTTGGAAATGTCATCAGATACCGGGCTCATACTATCATATGTGGTAGACATGTGTAGAAGCGAAAAAATATTGGTTGGTAATATGGAATTGATTGGAAAAAATGGCAATGCAATATATTGAGGTGAAACCAGAAATATTCTTATTGGGAATATTACCAGAGAATTATACTAAAGAGGATGCATATTTGATTATTCATATATTGACTGCCGCGAGAATTATATTTGCACAAAATTGGAAGAGTGGAATGATACCAAGTGAAGATAACGTAATAACTAAAATTTTAGAGTGCGCTGAAATGAATAGGTTGATGCTGTAACCCTGTTTGATACACTGTATAATGATTGATATGTAATAAAAAGAAATAATAATAATAATAATAATAATAATAATAATAATAATAATAATAATAGAAAAATAATTAGGTGAAAACCGGGGGAGTGCTCAGAGCACTCATATTGGACATATCCAATAAATTTATTCTTTGAGGGATCTTATTTATTTATTTTATTTATTTTTATTCGATTTATACCCCGCCTCATTTCAAGGGGATCTACCTGCTTCAGAGTTTTGTTTGCTACAGGTATGTTACTTGACAGATCGCATCATCCCAGGATGCTGCAACCATCATAAATACATGCCAGTTGCCAAGTGTTCAAATTTTGATCACATGACTGTGGGGATGCTGCGATGGTTGTAAAGTGCCAGGACCGATTGTTAAGTCACTTTCAGTGCCATTGTAACTTCGAACGATTGATAAACGAATGGTTCTAACTCTAGGACTACTTGTATCACAGAATATAAAGGTTACAAGGGACTTTGAGAATGCTTGCAGGAATTCACTACCACAGCATCTCTGTAATATTTGTCCTTGCTCTCATGGTAATGTTCTTATCCTTAATTAAATTGTTTTTGCCTTCCTCCCTAGAAGTAATCTCTTTACTCCAGTACACTGTCTGCTTTTATTTATTATCTGTTCTTAAGCTCTCCTCCCAAAAACCTTATGTAGTACAAGTACACCAAGAACCATGGGGGCGTAATGATTAGAATGCAGTATTGTAGGCTAACTCACTGCTCACTCCAGGAGTTCGATTCTGAGTGGCTCAAGGTTGACTCAGCCTTCCACCTTCCAAGGTTGGTAAATTAAAGACTCAGATTGTTGGGGGCAATATGCTGACTCTATAAACCGCTTAGAGAGGGCTGTAAAGCACTATGAAGTAGTATATAAGTCTAAGTACTATTGTTAGTTCTTGACTTATGACCACAATTGAGCCCAACATTTATGTTGCTAAGCAAGGTATTTGTTAAGTGAATTTTGTCCCATTTTACAACTTTTCCTGCCACATTTTTTAAGTGAATCACTGCAGTTATTAAATTAGTAACCCGGTTGTTAAGTGAATCTGGCTTCCCCATTGATTTTGCTTGTCAAACGGTCACAAAAGGAAGTCACATGACCCTGGGACCCTGCAACTGTCATACGTCACTTTTTTCAGTGCCACTGTAACTTTGAAAGGTCACTAAAGGAACTGTTGTAAGTCAAGGACTACGTGTATTTTCCTTTCGTTTCCAAATGTAAATACACTAAGAAAACCTTACGTTTAGCATTGGCCTAGGTTTTTGGCTTTTCATTCATAATTCTTCTAAATCCTTTTTTAAAGTTTCGGATGAGATTCTTTTCATATCCTCCACTAAGCTATTAACACAGGTAATTGTTCTGCTCTTACAGGTAAAGCCAACAAAAACTGCATGTTAATCCGCACCACCCCTAAAATTAGGATACCAGCTGGATCATTAATTACAATATATTAGCGGCATTCCCAAAGAGGAGCATTTACAGGATTTTCTTTGCCCCTGTGTCAAAATAAAATACCAGCCTGTCTTGAGTCATACTGATCTTAATGCAGATCCATTTTTTGAGCAAGCTGCACAGGAAGGACAAGATTTTGAATAGATATCCCACCAGCCGCTATCGTAGTTGTACTTGCCCAACCTTTATTATCCCTATCGGGAATATCAGAAGCGATTGTAAACAAGGAAAAATGCTTATGGCATCCAAAAATTCTTTCCCTAACACCTGGCACCAGGCCACAAAAGTTCTTGTGTTGTCAGCATTACTAACTTTGGGAGGGATGACACATTCTGTCAATGTCCGGAGAAATGCAGAGGTTGTATTCTGAGTCACGGAGAAGTTGTTTACAAGGAAGTGCCTCTCCTGCTGCTAATGATGTGTTTGACTTTTAAAGGCTATCTTTAGATCAAAGTCAGTACACAGCTCAGGCCCCTTTTATCAAGTCTGTTCATCAGACTAGGTGACTGGAACACGCTTTCCGAGGGAAGGGCAGGAGACAAGAAAGGAGTGGAGAGGGAAGAATTTTTGGTCCTGACGTATCTGGCATCTTCCCAATCTCTCTCATTTCAAAGATAGTTCTGGAGGAGGACTGTAATAGCAAAAGCATAATTCCATGGAATTTGCAGGGAAACAAGATAAAATTAATCAGAAGTACAGAAGCGGACAGGGCTCGCTTGTTCTGGAATAGTGGATTTAAGGTGCAATTTAAAACTGTACAAATGACAGGATTTAAGATAATGACATTGAGAAATGGACCGTTGTCCTCATTCTATCCCTGAATTTTACTTTCTCTTGTATCCTTGTGATTATGGGTCTACAGGCAGCCTGTGACTTACGGCCACAACTTAGCTCAAAATTTCTGTTACTAAGCAAGGCAAATTTTGAGTTTTGCCCCATTTTATGGCCTTTCTGCTCCAGTTGTTAAGTGAATCACTGCAGTTGTTAAGTAAATCATGCAGTCGTTAAGCATATCTAGCCTCCTCCATTCTTTGTTTGATGGAAGCTGGCTGGGAAGGTTACAAATGGTGATCACATGACCCCTGGACAGGACAACTGTCATAAATACATGCCGGTTGCCAAGTGCCTGAACTTTGATCACATGACCATGGGGATGCTGCAAAGGTCGTAAGTGTGAAAACTGGTTATAAGTCACTTTTTTTTGTTCTCATGGTAATGTTCTTATCCTTAATTAACTTGTTTTTGTCTTCCTCCCTAGATGTATTTATTTCATTATTTATTTATTTTATTAGATTTATACCCTGCCTTTCTTCCCCCAAAAGAGGGAACGCAAGGTGGCTTCAAATGGTCACTAAACAAATAGTTTTAAGTCAAGGTCTACCTGTATCATACTCCTTTATGGGTCTTTTGATTGCCATTTTCAACTCCTAGAGATCCTTAAGAAATGAAGTTGTATGAATGAGACAGTACAGCACTTTTCCTAGAAAAGACAATAACTTCTTACTGTTAGATAAACCTGAAACACTCCTCCTCTCTTATCAAAAGAGAATATCATTTTCAAACCTAGATCCAGTAACAAAGCCTGTTCTTGGTTGCCAAAATACTATCAATAATAAAGGTAAGAAGCTGAAACACTGTAAGATAGCTGAGTCAACATGATCCTCATGTGACATTTCTTTCATACTGTGCCCATATGAACAAAATTGACTAACATGTGAAAAGTAATACAGCATTTTTAGAAGCAATTTAAATTAGGATCCAGATTATACTAGGCCAAGGTCAAGAAGAAGAAAGTCATAGGAACTGGATATTTTCCCCGGGAAAGAAATTTATAAATTATCCTTGCCCTGTGATTTACAGGGAAATGCCTATTTGAGTTTTCTTAACTTGATGCCTCCAACTATTATATGCTGAGACTGCAATAACCTGAATTTCCACCCAGCATAGTTAATGGCCAATAAATTTTTACAGCTGTAATTCTTTTATCTTTTGAGGGCATCAGGTTGGAGAAGGTAATTTTTCTACGATCTTGTAGTCTTTGGGAGTCAATCCAATGCAATTCGATAGCTAGCATTTACCTCAGGAAAGTCAACTTTTGACTGAGTTATTCTTGGCTACATATAATGTGGTTGCTGGGTTTGACTTAAATGCCACCCACCCTGTTTCAAGCCAAACCCAATATAATCAGTTTACTTCAGATAAAAGGAAGCATTTTCCTCTAAAACTTCAAATTCCAAAGAGTGAAATGCTTCCAGTTTAACTAAAATTTCTAGAAAGTTCTGTATTCGCCAGGAATACGATGCATTCTCAAATTTGGGGTGAGGGAAATACAAGAATCGCTGAAGAGGGAAAATGCATGGTTGACACCTAATCCTTTCCTTAAGAGGATGAAACTATATTCAGAGACCATAAAGTTTTGTCCATCAACAGGCTGTGCTTAGAGACAACCTTGTGGGAAACTATGCTGAAAATTTGACATAATTTCTTCATCCTGACCTGAAATTAGAGCAAATATTTTCAGTGACGTTTTGAGACTAAATTAGAATTCATTCAAGCTTGAATACATGCAAATCTTCCATTGGTGGCAGCACCTGAGTTACAACAAATTTATTATATCCCAAAAAAAGACCAAAATTTATATATGTTCTTCCTTTAACTTTCTACTAACTTCCCCCAAAACCATAAGATTAACAACTTGTATTGCCTCTTTGCTCAAATTCCTTATTCTGCAGCTTAGTCTTCTTTTAGTGAAAGAAACCCCCAAAGATCTTTTTCTGATCTATACTTCCATGATCAAAGCCATTATCTTCTACTGCAGATCCATCTGGAACTTCAATTCCAGGTATGCAAATGTTTTCAATTTCCTTTCAAAATTTAAATTAACCCACAGTTTACATGTTCTAATAGATACTGCTTCATTCTCCCTAATTACTCAGTCTGTTGCATCCAGGCACTGGTTTGCTAATAAGCCAGCTCTGCCAGCTCCGTTACTGCTGCCATGTTGTGTCACTAGTAACCAAAGAACTGACCAGCATGCTAAGTGCTGGGGCTCTGCTCTGGTCAGCTTTCAACCAGCTCACAAAACTCTAGAAAAATATAGCAATTAGCTCTTACAAGCTTCAGCACATCACTGCCTCTAGGTTATTTACATGTCTAGGATATCAGTCCAATAAAGCTAGAATCACATATCTAAATCATTATGTCTATAGAATGCAAAGCACAGCACTTGACTACAGTGAGAAAAGAAAAATAAACTTTCTAAGTTAAATTTTGGACATCACAATTTATTTCATTTTATTAATCAAAGTGTTTCTTACAGTCCTGCGTTTCCTTATAGTCTTATACAGTATATTTTTTGTTTGTTTATATTTTGGTCGATACATTTTATTAAACTGTAATGAGATGTGCTATTTTTTATTCAGTGTTATGTATGCACTAACACATTGTTTATAAACTATGATTTATAGTGCCACAAAAATAACTAGTAATGTTTGAGTTGGGATTGGTTTAACAATGTGTGAGTTGGTAAACATCATAATCACTCACTCACTGGCTGGGTATAATTAAGTCCCGTCAATAGTTCTGATGGATTCTGATGGAAAATATAACTATTTAAGGCAGGCTTGGGAAACTATGGCCCTTTTATAATTAGTGGACTTCAACTCCAGAATGATGGGAGGAGTTCTGGGAGTTGAAGTCCACAAGTCATAAAGGGCCCATAGTTCCTCATCTCTGATTTAAGGGGACCAGGGGGTTCCCAGCACAGCCAGTTTGGTTTAGAGGTTAAGGCCCTAGGCTGGAAAGCAAAGAAAGCATGAGTTCAAGTCCTGCCTTAGATATAAAAGCCAGCTGGATAACCCTGAGTCAATACTTCTCTCTCATTCCAACTCATTTCACACTGTTGCTGTGAAGAAAGTAGGATGAGGAAGGTGTGTTGGATATGTTCACTTACTTGAGTGATTTGTAAAAATAAAGGTGGAGTATAAATAAATAAGTAAATCTTCAACAGTTGCTATGGCATTTGATTTTTAAAGTGCTTCTTCTTGGAAATTATACTGATCAAGTAAGTAACCCAAACTAAGGGATAACAATACTACTGTACATATCCAATAGCAATGTGACAAGGTCAATGCAGAATGATGGTTATGTTTCCTAAATCAGTGTGAATGAGAAAAGTCAGCCCTGTCTTTTCAGACATACTATGCAGTTGTTGTTTTAAACTCAAAACTTTGGATGTTGATTTTTTTGGAGAAAACTATGAACATCAGCTTAGCTAAAATGAAAATGCTTTTGTTGATTTTTTTGGAATGAAATCAAATAGCAATAACACTTAGACTTACGTATATACTACTTCACAGTGCTTTATAGCCCTACCTAAGTGGTTTAAAGAATCGGCATAATGCCTCCAACAATTTGGGTCTTCTTTTACCCATCTTGGAAGGATGGAAGGCCGAGTCAATCTTGAGCTGGTCAGAATCAAACTGTCACTGCTGCTAGTGAGCAGAACTTGTCCGCAATACTGCATTCTAATCACTGTGCCACCACAGCTATCGTGTTTCCCTGAATATTTTGGGGATAAGACCTATCCCAAAAATAAGCACTAGCATGTTTTATGTGTTCACCTAATATAATCCCTACCCCAAAATAAGCCCTATTTTCAGAGCCTGCACAGCCAGCTGCCCGCCCATTCCATCTGGTTGCTCATGGTGCCGTGGCCACGAGGTAAGGCAGGGTGGTGGTGCTGTCCCATATGCCCCAAACCAGCGCATGGGACCTCGGGGCCCCTGCAGCCAAGTCATCCATGCCCCAACACCTGCCTCACAGGGGCAGCACCAGCAGCCACATGCAGCAGAAGCCCACGTGGCCATTGGCCCACTTTTTCTGCTTCTCGTGGCTGCAATGGAGCAGGAGGCTAAGTGGTGTGTTGGTGCCGCAGCCATGAGGTGAGGCAGATATCAGGATGCAGATGGCCTGGCTGCTGGGGCCCTGAGGTAAGCAGGTTTGGAGCACCTGGGGCAGCTCCACATACCCCTGCCTCATGGTGGTGGCACTGGTGTGCTGTGCAGCCTCCTGCCCCACCACGAGCAAGCAGAAGTGGGTCTCCCATACAGGGGAAAAGAGGAAGACCCTCCCGAAAATAAGTCTTGGTGCTTATTTTGGGGCTCAAAAGAAAATAAGACCCGGTCTTATTTTTAGGGAAAATAAGGGTGTATTCTGGTCATGGATGAAGATAGGACAACATTTTGTCCTTCAAAATTGTCTGTGGAGGTTGGGGTATAGATGAAGAGTCAATTCTTTCACGAGATGAGGGGCACCAGGACATTTTGATTGCAGGGGTTCCACTTTTCTATGAGGGAAATGGGGAAGAGGGTTTAAGAACAGACAGAAGAAAACTATTTTTCTTTCTCTTTCTTCACTTGCTTCTCCTATAACCCATAACAAAATAACAGAATTGGAAGGGACCTTGGAGGTCTTCTAGTCCAACCCCTGGTCAACAAGACATTTCATAATATTTCAGAGAAATGGATGTCCAATCTCTTCTTAAAAAACTCCCAGTATTGGTGCACCCACAGCCTCTGAATGCAACCCATTAATCATTTGTTCTGCCAGGGAATTTCTCCTTAGTTCTGGGATGGTTCTCTCCTTGATTAGTTTCCATCTATTGTTTCTTGTCCTGCCCATCTGTGTCAGGAGAAGGTGGGCAAAATAGGTGAGAAGTTCTTTGCTGCAAGTTTTCTGACCCCACGTTTTGAATTAGCGGAAGTCATGTGGGAGTGAGAATAGAAAAGCAATACAGAATGGCTTATGTGATGGCTTCTCCTTTGTTAAATGATACCCAGCAAGATGTGCTATATCCTGTTTCTGTCAGGCTCTCAATGCAGGCAGCATCTTGCAAAACTGGAGTTGGGGTTCCAAGAACAATTGGCATTTCTTTACCAGCACACTTTCTGCTGGCTCCAGTATTGCAAAGTAGCGCTTGCTATGCAGAAGATCATCAATAAGGTTTAAATCAGACTTTTTTTTAAGGCAGGGAAAGGGAATATACGAAGTTCTAGATTTGCACTTGGATGACTGCTTGCAAGTAATATACCAGAAGCTAATATGTCAATATTTAGCCTCCTCAATGTATGTGTGGATAATGAAAGCAACACTTTGTCCAAATCTGCTTTGTCCAAACCTGTTCAGCTGTTTATTTTATTTTATTTTATTTTATTTTATTAGATTTATACCCCACCTCTTTTCCCCAGTCAAAGGGAACTCGAGGCAGCTTAGAATTTAGAGTTTAGAATTCTACAGTTCCACCTCCAGAAGGCCAGATTCAATATCTGGTCCAAGAGTAGCATTAGTCTCCCATTCCCCAGTGTATGGTTATAACACTAGGTAATGGCCATTTTCCCAATAGAAAAAAACCTGCAATCTCAGGTATTATATTTATATCCCAGTACTTTCCATAAGAGTGCAAGATGAATCTTACTTGGCCCATTAACCTTTCAAATTAAAGGCTCAAAGGAATCACAGACAGGACAGGACAGCAATAATCTCTTATTACTATTGCTGTTCTTCTCCAACTGAAATTTAAAGGCAGTTTCTTCTGATACACCCCCAAATCTTGTTATGTTGCCTCATTGTGATGGCTATGTGAATGAGTGTGTGTTCCTGAGAATGATGAACAACTGAGGGAATGCATGCCAAGAAAAAATTTATATGGCTATTAAGAGTTGACATCAACTTGACTGCACTATCAACTCCTGATAGTAAGATATATAAGTATCATAAATAGGAGCAATAATAACCAAATTCCCTATGATATAGCTAATCTCAATTTAGAGCCTCAAATCATGTGATCACAACATCATCCAAATGTGTTGTGTGTGTAGTTCCTTTTATATATTTGACATTGTCTATCATTTAGGTGCACTAGATGTCTAGGAGTTTTAATATTAAACTATTTCCATATCCACATTTTGATTCATATCCATATTATACCCATCTTCTTTTACATATCTTTTTGCTAAACTGAAGAATTATCAATTCTTTATTTATGGTTGTGTCTGATAATTTTAGCTGTTTTCACACTGCCTTCAACTTTCTTCTGGGGAGCTTTCAGATTGTACATGTAGTTCATTCAGTTTTATCATTTGGTTATACATCTTTGGGATGTCAAGACTATGTTTAATAAATAAACACACTACAAGACATTTTACATCAAATTAAATTTACTGTTTCCAAGCTGATATGTGAGCTTAATGACTGAGAAGAAGGAATTTAAGACTGGGTCTCTTTAATCCAAGCCCAACAAAGCAGTTTACTTCCGCAATTGCAATTATGTTGAATTCCAATTCAGTTTCAGTTGTGGTGGGATTCTATTCATGCTGTCTGGGAATTATGGAAGAAGGCATAATTAATCCCTATGGAACTTGCATAAATCTTTCAACCCAGACTTGCCAAAAAAAAAAAAAAAGCCCTGATGTATCTACAAACATTGGCAAGAAAAAGAAATATAGTTATCAGGAGCAATCAACCACCAGGAAGAGTTAGCACAGCTTTTAAAGCATAATCTTCTGGAAAACCTGTCCATACAATGCCATTTTAATCAAATTAACTAGACAGGATTTCCAGCTTTTCTTTAAAAAATGACAGGACTCCTGACTTTCAGTATCCAGTTACATAAAGTGAAATGTCTTCCAAGTTTGTGCCAGATGCAAGTGGGAATTGTATGCTTTTTTTTTTTAATTCAGCAACTTCAAAAACTTCATGTCATGCTGCATGCCAACCACATAGAAGTTACCCCTGCAGAAGTTACATAACTAGCAGCAGCAGCATAGCATAAAATTAGATGGTATCTCAACTGATTGAGCAAACTTTGTATTAAAACGTTAAAAGTAAATAAACTCTTTGGAACCTCCATAGTTTTAAAAAACATGTTTTAAAAATACAGGTTGTAAATCATTATCTTGACATTATCATTATCTTTTTAAGGATAATGATTAGCAAGCTAAGAATTGTGGACAAAGATAGCTATTTTTATGTGGGATCTTTATTTTTTCTTCATGCACTTTATTTTTTCTTCATGTATTTTTCATTTCTATGTATTTATGTTGCTTTGTTTTGTTCTTATCTTAGCCTAGCAAGCAAGCAAGATATATATAAATATAAATATGCTACATACATTACCTAAAACTAGGCTTTGACAGAATTAATTCCTGGGCATAACACAATTTAGTGTTGTGTTCCCCTTTTGGGTGAAGAGAGGCGGGGTATAAATCTAATAAATTATTATTATTATTAGTGTAATTTTAGAAGGCTTGCCTGGAAATCTCAAGCATTG
>JANHGC010003666.1:44481-54816 GCA_027560395.1 Boaedon fuliginosus
AACATCTGAGTGCTATTGCTATCCATGTTGTAAGCCGCCTAGAGTCCTTCGGGAATTGGGCGGCATAAAAATGTAATGTAATGTAATAAATAAAAGAAATAGCCCGAACTTGCTTTTATACAGCTGCCCTACATATCATCCTGTAGTTATCACAAAACAAGCTTCTATATATGTTCAAGACATAATTAATTTAATCTTAAAATATTAATGGAAGTGAACACTTAGGTAAGGTACAAAGCAAAAAATTCATTTAGATTTCAAGCCAGATTTAACCAGGCTTTAGTCAAACGTGAATAAGGTTATTCCACAAATAAGGTATTATCCACGCTATATCATCAAGAAACTCCAGCCTTACAAACTTACTGTAAAAATATATTTAATCTGGTTATATTGATGTTATCAAAACTACATAAAACTGAAGAACACTCAGTGAAACCTGTCCTTCAAAGAGATCAACCTTGTTTCCAATTCCACCTCAAGCCTGAAGCCATGAAATAAATCTGGATATTTTGGTTCATCCAGAACTGAGACTTCATTACCCACGAGTCTTTGCCAATGGTCAGGATGACTGAGGCTGATTTACACACCCATGGAAGACATCAAATTATATCCTCGCATTTTAACCACTTAGGATCATTGTCCATATCCTCAAGCTGTACAAAGTAAAAATTACACCTTAAGAAATACACAAATAATAGCTACATTTGTTTCAATTACATCAACTGAAACAGATATATATGTATCCCAATCAACACAAACACAAATTAATTTATCTGCAATCCCAAAGTGATTATATGCCATTAAGTCATTTTTGAGTATTTCTTGTTAGCCAGAACAGAAAAGGCCTCCCACTTAGCAACATAATAAAAAAATTCCAGTGGAAATGTTTATACAAACATACCATGGAAAAGAAACCTTAATAAATTTCCACCCATCGTCAGTCTACTTCATCCCAGTTTCATCCAACAACACCCAACAACACTGAGCTATTGCCCTACCTGTTCCATCAACTTCAACTCTGTCAGTCTGATGAAACAAAGAGCTTTATGATACCGTAAAATCGTGTGTTTATTGCACAATGTGATACCTGGCTAGGAAGGGATCCTGTCCTCGCCCTGGATATCTCATTCTTCCTGCTTCCAACCCCACAGTGGCCTGCAGAAGTGTTCATATAATTACGTCATGTCTGTGGCATAGTAAATTTAATTTTTATTTATTTGTATTTGTCTGTGGAAAATA
Organism: Boaedon fuliginosus; assembly: GCA_027560395.1. Classification (NCBI taxonomy): domain Eukaryota; kingdom Metazoa; phylum Chordata; class Lepidosauria; order Squamata; family Lamprophiidae; genus Boaedon; species Boaedon fuliginosus. The sequence goes on from JANHGC010003666.1 coordinate 45,721, forward strand.
AATTTAACACATAAATAAATAAAATAATGTAAGAGCCATATAAATCATGGCTGGGTGGGGATTTCTGGGAGTTGAAGTCCACAGGCCTTAAAGTTGCCGCATGGTTGGACACCCCAATATAAATAATAGATAGGATTATGCCAAAGGTACATATGCAGATTTATTTTGGATAGAAACAATTTCATTTTGCTTTCTGCACACAACTCATCATTTTTAGAAACTGTCTTCTCTTTAAAAATTGAAAGATCATGAACTTGACAGCACTGTTACTTGTGAACATGGGGAAGTAGCAGTTGCCCTTTAACACGGGTGACAAACTACATCACGTCATGTGACACAGTGTGATGTATCATGTTTTTTGCCTTTCCAAAGCCGGGGTGAGCATGTCGCATCTGACGCATCCGGCCCACAGGCCACCAGTATGACAGGCCTGCCCTTCAAGGGCCATATTTCATATCCCTGAATCCAAACATCACCTCCTTTGGTATCAGCTCTTCAGGATTTTCTGCAGAACATCTTCATCCCCTTACCCTCAAAAATACATTTCAAGAGAACAGAACATGCTGCACACACACAAGTCATATCAGAACTAAGGGAGCTTGGGAATTGTCACAATGCCCTAAGTCAAGTCCTACCAAGCTTTCCAAGGACTTCCCAGGCATGCTTTTCCAAAGAAGTGATGTATATTTCTCAAAATGGAGGCTCTCCACATTGTAACATTTTGTTCCAAATAACATCTGTGATCATTACCATCATACAGAATTACTCCAATGTATAATCAACTATACAAAACACTTCATATACATCTTTGTGGGTTGTTTTAAAGGATATAATGTATCATATACAGAGTGGGTGCTGTATTTATAAAGCAAGCCCATTTTAAAAAGTGTATTTAGTATTTTATTCATTTATTATAATTTCTGTCCTCTTCTTACTGACCTACAGTTCAGTTTCCTGAATGCTTGTTGCCTAAATATTAAAAAAAACTTATGTGCCACTTGATTCAGAATGATCAGATTCACATGCCTTTTATTAACTTCACTGCTAACTTGAGATCAAACAAATGGAGGATAATGCTTTTTCACAATGATTAACCAATTACAGCGATAAGGAAATTAGGCACATACAAACTGAGTAATGCTCTGTTTTGGTGATCCTGGGTTTTCTGTAGTCAGGCTGACTGTTGTTAAAATGCTAAACAATGCTTTTCTTGGTCTGATACCATTACAAATCTTCCATTCTCATGTGGAGAGGCAGGAGCAACCAGTTTATCAAAGATTTAACTCTGCATGTGGCCCACAAGTATTCCTTTTATGTCTCCTGAGCCATGTCAGTTTAGATAAAGCCAGAAAATTGACCTGAATAATTTTGGGGATGAGCAATTAAGAACCAAATGAGTGCCTTAGCTTTGCAGAAGTTTAAGACACTATTTTGCACCTCAATACATGTGGAATATTTTTTTGTAAAGGAGCTTTACCTAACCACTCAGGTCCCTGCCTGCTATACAAAGCCTTGTGTGGTTTTTGGAGAATGGAAATTATACATTCCAGTTCTACAAAAGGGACTAGAACACAACTCCATATCTGGAAGGCTTAAAGACGCCTAGCAGGCTGCAATAGGCTTCCATAAGGTAAACTGCTGGCCCTCCTAGAAGTGTGGTGTTCAGCCACCACAGCATGACTTAACAAAACATTATACACAGGATTAGACTCTGCATTGGGACAACATCATTTGTTTTCTTTTTTATTTTCTAAACATTAGCATATATGGACATCTGGTTTCAAATAATTCATATAAAACTGGGGATCAGCCACAGGACATACGTGTGAAATGTCATCTTGCACAAGGAGTATTTTTCCAGAGTCTTCGGGGGATTAGTTAGTTTAAGCCACTCTTAATATTGTTTACTGGAGCCACAAATAGATAAGATTAACTTTTCACATTTAAAACCTTCCTCTTGCCTAAAGCAACCCAGCACCGTTCATTGAATTTTACATAGTCCTCTCTTTCTGACATCGAAACTAGCCTTGAAAAATCTATGATGTTCAAAATAGCAACATGGTGTATCAGAGTAGACCAAATTTTCTTACTTCCTAAACAAAAAATCAACTGTTATATCAAAATTCCCTCATCCCAATAAACAATTAAGTCACATGGGGCCATCCCAAGGTAGGTATAACCTCATGGAAATACTTGTTATGTGGCCTCAGTGTAAATGGCTATTCTTGCTCTACTCACCACCACACACAAAGTGATAGTTTAGACCCAACAGTAAGCTTTTAAAACCCCCAAAAGGGCGAGGACGTGACTAACTTAATCATCATGCTTTGCTCACTGTCCATCACTTTGTACTACGTAGCACATTCCTTTGGGAAGATAAGCAGCATGAAAGCGCTTGCCTGTCAGCACACATGATTAGGAAAAGGATTGCTGTCTATGGTCTGGTGAGCTTCCCTAGGTGAGGTTTCTTTGCAACCAGGGAGGAGGCTTTTAAGGAGCAAACACCAAGTCCATCCTAAAAGACTAACACCCAAAAGAAACCAGGGGTAAAATGATGGAAAATGGAGCCTTCATTATCATTGTCTGAAGAGATTCAGGATCTTTACCATGAATCCATATAGAATGCATACTAACCCTAGTAGATCCAGAGTTGTTATATTTTATTTATTTCATTGTATATTTTATTTGCATAAGTCCCCAAAGAATTTCAACAGTTTCTCCTCAGTCATGGCTGCAACTGCTATTTTTATGCTTTGTGTCATTCATGTCATTGCATATGCAACAACCGCTTTTCTGAAATCACCAAATGTTGTCATCACACGAGGGGAGAAGAATAGCTCCTTTGAAGCCATGCAACAACTTTATGGTTGAACTAAATTTTAGAACAAGGGCTTCCTTGGTTGACAGATCACACTATTAATTTCTACAATATTAAACACCCTTAAAACCAAGGAGTTCTTTTTCCCTATAAATCACAGCTGTTTGAAACAGGGAAGGGAAATCTTTGTTTAAATGTTATTGGCACAACAATTTTAGCCCGCTAAATGTTCTCTCCACTAAATTCCACTGTATTTATGCTGTGAGCAAAGTGAACAACCCATGGACCATGGGATGCATAACACCCCCAGGACCTTTTCTGCAGCTCCTAGAGTGTTCTATTTTCAGCTGTTTCTTGTTTGCATGGAGGCAGGTGATTGGAGGGGAAAAATAAGCATTAGGCCGATTTTGTTCTTTAAAGCATTTCTAAACTTCATGAAAACCAAGTTGTATTTTTTGTTTCCCCCCATTTGTGTAGCCCTAGGTGTCAATAGAGTTGCCCACCCATGCAGTGTGCTAACTCCTATCATGTCCAGTGGAAATATCCTAGGAAGAAGGAAGAGAAAGAAAGAAAGAAAGAAAGAAAGAAAGAAAGAAAGAAAGAAAGAAAGAAAGAAAGAAAGAAAGAAAGAAAGAAAAAGAAAGACTAATCTCTTCAAAGGCCATCAAGAGAACAGCCAAAAAAAATGGAAGGTTTGACTTCATATGGTGCAGCTGGTAACTCTTTGCCATGCAAATGGATATATCTACTTTTCCACAAAGAGACAAATCTAACTGGGTCATGTCTGAAAGCCTTCCTGAATAACAGATCGGGTATCTGGAAAACCAAAAGTTATAGCCTGATGTCAAAGGGTAAAACTGACTGATTAGATTTGCACACAGCAGTGTTTTGTTCAGATTCTGTTAGTGGAACATAGCAAGTATGTTAATATTTATTCCATAGTTTTATCATTATTTTTGTAACCTGATTAGAAATATCAGATACATAAGCCATACACTAATGCCTAAACTCCTCTAAATAAAATAATAAGAAGAAGTCTCAGGACCATTTTTTTACTCTGCATCTTTGAGGAAATTCATTTCCTAAACATCATAATATAATTGTGAAAAACTGTTGGTACAATATCCTTCTCTTTTTTTGAGCCAGAAACTTATAAAAAGATTCTAAAGTAAAAACTCTCTGAATTGTAAAACAATTATCCCTCCTGGCTGAAAAGATTTAATTTGCCATGCAATCTAAGAGAGATTTGCCAGATAAATGACAGCAACTGCTGATAAAGATATTCAGAAAAAAAAATGGAAGAAACGTGAAGAGGGGGATGGGCATAATGTGTCTGAACTAATGTGGTGTTTTATGACTCTCTGGTGATGATGAAATCCAATCAGCATCACTCTGTTGTTTTTCTTTAAAGCCCTCTGAGGATTTCAAAGAGTTTTATAGCCCTAACACCTTTAATTGGAAGTAAGTTGCATTGATTTCTAAGGAACTTTGTTCCTTCCAAATAAGTGTCTGTTAGGATCCCAGCCTTAATGTGATTAACTCCCCATTAACACTCCCCGCATGTGTCTGATAGCTACTTTGTGCTTTTTTCTGAGCAGAATCAAGATTTTTAAAAAATCATTTCATAATATACAGGATCTGCAGGGTTTCTGTGATCTGCTTTCTTTGCTATTATTCCTTGTCCCAGATAAATGGAGGAAGGACCACCATGGTATAAAGCAGGTATTGAAGAACAAGTAGAGGTAAGGAGTCTGCTTACTTATTATTTATTAAGAAAATGTACATGGCCACCAAAATCATTCATGGTGACTCTGGGTGGATTACAGAAATAAATACAAATACAAAACCCAATAAACCTCCACCCCAGTACCAACAATCAAACAAACCATTTGATGGGCTCTGTATCACCCTGGGGTCCCTTCACCACTGGCAAATCATGTCTTCAGGGCCTTTCAAAAGCTAATCAAAGTATGAAGCCTATCTGGGGGTTGATGTTCCACAGAGAGGGAGCAATCATGGAAAAAGTCTGCTTCTTGGTCCTACTATATGGACCTCTTGTAGAGATAGGACCCATAACATACCCTACCTTTTCCATCTAATGGATTGGCTTTATGTAACCAGGAAAAATTATTGACTTCTTCAAATAATCTAATGCCAGACCATGTAGAGCTTTAAAGGGGACAACCATCAATTCCATGGAGTTTCCTAGCAGTTCTTCTTTTAGCTACAGTTATATAAAAGTCATTATGGCCCTTTCTGGACTGATATGCACTGCTCACTGTCACTCATGCCCTCATCACCTCCCCATTAGACTACTGCAACATGCTCTACATGGGGCTGCCCTTGAAAAGCATTCAGAAGCTTTAGCTGGTCCAAAACATGCTGTGCGAGCAGTTATGGGTGTGCCTTGCTAAACTCATACCACACCACTCTTGCATGAGCTGCATTGGCTCCCAATTAGCTTCCGGGTGCAATTCAAGGTCCTGGTTATAACCTTTAAAGCCCTATATGGCATAGGATCGGGTTATTTACAAGAGTACCTCCTGCCACTGTTCACCGCTCAGCGGCCAGTGAGGGCCCACAGAGTCGGCCTCCTCCAAGTACCGTCAGCCAAACAATGTCAAGTGGTGGTCCCATGGAAGAAGGCCTTCTCTTTGGGTGCTCTGGCCCTCTGGAATGAACTTCCTCTGGGGATCCGGATTGTCCCTGCCCTGTTAACCTTACGCCGAGCCCTGAAAATATGGCACTTTTTACAGGCTGCATTGGGCTAACACCCCGAAGACTGTTTTAATGGTTTTTTTAATTTATTCATAATTTAATAATTATGAATTATTTTTTAAACTTTTTTATTGTTGTAAGCCACCCCGGAGAGGGCAGCCTATAAATCTTATTAAAATTTAAAAAATTAAAATAAAATAAACACCATCTACCAGGCAGAGCAATCAATAGATGGATACTATAAGGAAATCAACTATCCTTGACAAAGCTACAACAATACCTCCACATGTGGATTTTTTTTTCATTTTTCTCCAGTGTCACTGCAACTGCTAACATGGAATTGAAATAAATTATTTCTCTTTTTTTCTTTTAATCACAATAACAATAGCATTTAAGCTTATGTACCATTTATTAGTGCTTTACAGCCCTCTCAAAGAGTTTACAGAGTCAGCATATTGCCTCAACAATCTGTGTCCTCATTTTACTGACCTCAGAAGGATAGAAAGCTGAGTCAACCTTGAACCGGTGAGAATCGAACTGCTGGCAGTCTCCAGAATTAGCATGGAATACTGCATTCTAACCACTGTGACACAATGGCCCTTAAAATACAAGTCAGCTAATCAGGCATGCTTGAAGGTCTTGTAGAATCCAGTAGAATTCTTGGAAAGTCTGATGGTAAAAGTCTCCTCCTCTGAAAATGTTTTTTGTCTTGATTGGTCTGTCTTTTTTTAATTAAAAAAGAAAAATGTGAAGTTATGGAGACCCGGGAATTTGGAACCTAATTCCAAATTCAGTATAGTATTTTTGAGATTTTGTTAGTCTCCATTTAATTTGCTTAATTATTTCATACATGTATTTTAAATGTTGTATTAATCCTATTTTCAGTCTTTCCTCAGGGCATGGTAATCAGAGGTGAGGTTGGCTTTTAACTGCTGATCTTAGTTTTATAACATAATACAGGCAGAGCTATGGGTGGGGTGGAGTTAAGCATACCATCAGCCTAGAGTAATTAGGTTGCCACTAACAGTCCAGTCCAACCCCTCTTGGATTCTGTTGACCCTTATCTGGCACCAGTTCAGTACTGAACTTTAATTGACTATAGGTTTGAGCAATCAATCTTTAAACTGCAATGTAATATCTGGCCCTGATCCTTTGTGCATGATAACTATTCTGTTATCTTGTCTGGTTATAGACTCACTTCAGATAAGTTGGATCTCTCAAGCTGATGAGAAAGTATGGGGAACTGCGAATTGAGAGTTTAATATGGAAGAGATAATCATATGCTGGGTTGTTAAGATTTCTTAATTAAGCAAACTATGAATGTTCCTTGGTTTACTTAAAGAAGGGGAATAGAATACAATTACTACATCTAGAGTTGATAGGAGTTGAACATTAGAACTATTTTGGCAAATACAGAGTTAGGTGTCAACAATCCAGAGGTCTTAAAATTTGCATCCGAGTATGCCCTTTACATTAACCATAAAGTATAAATACAAGGAGGGCTAAGAAAATCAAGATGGTGGTCATTACTAAATGTTCAAACTCTGTTCACCCCCTTTTTAAAGCTTTTTTTTTTTGTGCAACAAGTGTAAAAAGAAGGTGGGTCTTTGTGAAGGACTAACTGTCATTTAACATTTTAACCCCTCCCCTTGTGGATGTTCCTGAACATAATGGTTCTGAAACAGAAGATGTAACACCATTTTTTGCAGGGAGCGGGCTTAGTTACCACCCTAACATTTTCTTTTTCAATATGCTCCTTCTGTTCTTTTGTACTCTTCCAAATGGTTATTCACAAGCAGTTAAACTCAGTGAAAATAAGTAGTGTCCACTGAGTTATACTTGAATGATTTATTGAATGGCAGAAGATTGTCAATAGCACAGCTGTCTCAGATGAAAAACTGCATATTCATTTGAATGGGCATTGTGTAATCCAGAATTCTCCAGAGAGTAGTTCAAATCTATGTGAAATTCCCACCTGAACCGCTGTAATCTTACATTTAGATTTCATTGAAGTAACTTACATGATAGATGGTGGGGAGAAGCAGAGAGGGGGGAAAGATATTTCCCCTCCCTATCGATCTCTGAAGACATTACAGTCATTTCCAAAACTTCTGTTATATCCACTGTTATATGTTGAACCAACTCATTACTAAACAAAACCAACCACACTGAACAGCATGCATGGTGAAACTGTCACAATAAAGATCCCAAACAATGAAAACTGTCAGCCCCGGACTGCTAGACATGGTGCAGTAACCACCATAGCATGAACTTTAATTTCTTCTATGGTTGGTTGCTGTGTGCCGGATCCATGCTTTACCAGTAAACCTTACCACATCAACCTGTGTTGCTGGTTTCATTCTCGCGGGACACCGGAACATGAGAAAAACATGTGTGGCTATCTGTACATTACAAAAGCAAATTCACTAGCTATGCACTGTGGACACAGTTTGGACCATTGACCAGAGAGCACAGATAGGAACCTATATTGCACTGCAGCGATTGATATTTCTCTATGCCCCATTCATTGCTAGAAAATTGGGGTCACATATTTTTGGACAAGGAAGAAATAATCTAATCCAATTGGATTACTGGAGTGGTGGAGAAACCTATTTCTTTCTTTGACCAGGCTCACTTGCTCAGAAATAGGAAAATTTTAAATGGGACAAGCTTCTTTGAATGTGTACTGTGTGTAATTTTAAACATGAAAGGAAATGAAAACAAGAGGTAAAAAATAGTGCATTTTCTTCCTTCTCAAAGAAAGACAAGGTTATTCTGGCCTCAATGGTTCCCACACACACCAATAAATGATCGCCTTTTATCAAGATGGAATTGTACATATTTATAGGGGAAATTACATGTCAACTTTTAGAATCTGGAGCACACATTGTTCAAGTGATACAGGTAGCTTTGCAACTACCAGATATGGTACTTGACAAAACATTGGTGCCCAGATATGCCTACTCCTGCTATATCTCCTTATTTTCTGGGTCAGCTATTCAACCTTTTATTTAATAAATTCTTTGGGCATTTCTCTAGGTGGAATGTTTATCAAATCTGCTCATCATGTGGAGCTAGGAAAAACTAACATTAATAGAAGAGTGAATTGTAATAAGATTCAAGATCAGATCAGCATGCTGAATGTTGGGCTAAACAAACTAGATTAAATCGAATAGATATAAATGTAAAGGCTTATCGTTATTTACAAAATTATCAAAAAAAGCAGCAGATAAATGCAGGATAGAAAAAATGGATAATAGGGCACATGGAAGGATAAACAAAAGAATTTTCAAATATTAAAAAAATATTCAGGTGTTTGAAGATTACTGCTAACTTTCCTTTTACACTTAACCACATTTTCACTCTTACCTATTATAGCTGGATTTTGAAACCTATGACCCACATAGAATATTCTCTGGATAAAATTATTTGTCAATAGTAGAGAGATGGAAAAGAAGTCATTTATTCCAAAGGTGCTTTTTCCAAGAGGCAACTGGACTTTCTGGTTTTTCTTTGAAGACGTTTCACTTCTCATCCAAGAAGCTTCTTCAGCTCTGACT
>JANHGC010003666.1:58173-78816 GCA_027560395.1 Boaedon fuliginosus
ATAGTCTCTGAACTTGAAAGCTTCAGAGACTATCATTGGAAATAACACATAGAGGCTTTCTTGGAAGAGTTTGCATTCATAAGTAAAAGTTTCTGAGAGTTCTCTGGTAAAGAAAAGAATAGTCTTTGACTTACACCCATAATATAGCCTGCCCGTAATGGTTGTAAATCATGAGGTTGTAAGGTCCATGTGACTAATCCAATTTTATGACCTTTTTTGCAATGATTGTTAAGCTAATGACATGATCATTAAGAAAACTGTTTGCTAAAGAGCGTTTTTGCAAAAAAACATAAGTAAACTATGGGTTTTCAGCCAAAACATCATAAACCACACTCATATGAGAATAGGATGCTCAAATGACCATAAATTTGAACCTGTTGCCAAGCACCTGAAATGCAGGTAGAGGTTGTCATCAGAACCACGCCATACTTTTGTGGAGTTCCATCCTAACTTCAAACAGTTTCTAGGCAATTAGTTGTAATTCAAGGACTAATGCTGTATATATGCCAAAGTGTTCTTCCCCTGGGACCTTTGTGCCATATGATGCTTGTTTAATTTAACCACTCGTGTCAAGTTGGTTGATATGGGTAGTCATGAATAAGTAAGCTAATGATTCTCAAAGTATAGTCCATGGAGTTTTACCATGTGATCTGCCACAACCTTCTCACATTCATGAGCTAGAACTTTCTTGCTGCTTCAGCTATGACTCTCCATGCATGAAGATAGTTTGAAAGAGGCCATTCACAACCAGTGTTGTTTGTTCAACTGTTGCTCAAGAAAGGAGCAGAAGTTACTTCTCTAAAATGCTCAAACAAGCAATCTTATTCACATTGCTACTAATATAGTGATGAACATCTAAATATAATATTATTATGTATGGGAACATAAAATAATTCAAATGGTAAATAAATACATAATACATTTTGGATTTAAAAGTTTGGTACAAAATTAGCTTTAGAAGATTTTTAATGTAGGGGTAAAAAGGCATACACAACTGCAACCATAATCATTGCTTTTTCATCCAAAACACATGCTCTTAAAAACAAAAGTAGATGGAGGGGTTAATTTGTTTAATGGGCAGCCTTTGCATTTCTCCAAATGTTTACATTGTGTTCCATAATTACAGAAAATTTGAGAAGAAATGACCTAGATATTTGGATATGGTAATAAGATAGGTGTTTATTATAACAAGAAACCACTAGTGCTTATTTCACTGGCAGTATGTTCCAAATTGTTAGGGTCAGCTCAATGTATTATGCTGCATGAGGAAAAAGCAAGATTTTATTGATTGATGGTGCATTTTTACTTTAGGTACAACAACCCAAGTCAATGTTGGCAATATGACAGCACCCTCCATTGTAGCTGAAAGACATTGATTAGCTTTGAAGCCATGGAATATATATACCATTACCTCCATTATCTTGCTATCGCTTTCTAGCAGTCATTATTCCTGGCACCTGAAGTGCCTCACTCAGTATAACAGCCCCACCGGATACTGAAAAAAGCATAAAATCATGGGCACATCCGCACATTTTCCACTTGGGGTAGAATTTTCAGTACTCTACAAATCCTTAAGCCCCAAGCAACATGTGGTATAAGAACTTTGTATTTAATCTTGCAAATCCTCCACTCCTCCCTTGCCTCTAAATTCTCCCCCTCAGCCCTACTTACTTCTTTAATTTGCCATAAATTATATTCAAGAGCCATGAGTATGCAATGCATGTTACTTGGATCATGCTTGCTACCTCCTCCTGTGAGTTGACCCGAGAACTATCAAAGCTCCATCTGGGATGTGATTAGCATATCATGAAAACCAGGTGCTACGGCTTGTTTCTCCATGAAAAAAAAATTGCAAACAATCTGCATAACATATCAAACAACCACAGAGAAACTTGTTTGTTAGTGGCCGGCCAAACCTGTGTATGAGAAGCCACAGAATCCATAAATACCAGTTTATTCATAGCTCATATTGTGCTTTTTAATGTGACATACAAAATTTGATAGCCTGTCCAGCATTATTCTGTTCAGAATCCCAATATTTTTTTTAAAGCCAAGTTAGTAGTCATAGGTTTAACCTAGAATGTTATAACGAAAGAAATCTGTTGTCTCCATACCCTACCCATTACTGCTTGTTGGAAATAAGATGGTGTGCATGGTAAATTGTTTGATGTCTTCACACATTTCTTTCTTATAAGTATGACCCATACTTATAAGTATGCATGAATTTATGCATGAATTTACGTAAAGAAGCTGCAACTGGCTGAGTTCACACATCAGACTAAATTAAATGACACCAACATGGCTGATTTCTACCCCTGAGCCTCAAGCTCTAGATTACTAATTCTATTATCCTACCATAATAATTAAATAACCATGGGGGGTGAGGGGGTGTAGGAGAAAAAGAATCTGTAGCAAATTCCACCTTAGAAATATCCTATTAAGCAACCATCAGTTCTACTAGCCAAGCTATGCAACCCAGTGTTATTCCAAGGGGAATGCTCATAAAAGAGGTTTTTGAAATCCCCATCTAAACATAACCCAGGTACTGTTTGGAAGAGGGGCTAAAGTAAAAGTTTGGTTGGCAGGATCTCAGCATTCTTGGCCATGCCCGAAGACTGCAGACACAAATCATCCTGTTATATAATACTGTACACCAATAATATACATCACATTTTAAGAGATCAGCCTAAAAAATGGTTCCTGGCATAAAGATCTTTCAAAATAAATTTCTGCAGATGTAGAAACAAAGAGAAAAGATGGAGACATTGGTAAATGAGCTACCACATATTGTAACTCTGGCCTCCGCTTTGATTGAAAATAAGCATGCTAAAAACCGAATGCAAAAGATGGACTGTGAGAAAAAAATATACAAAGGGGCAGCATGACATAACTAGGCTAACAATGTTCTCCCACAGTTGTGGTTAACAGATAATTATTTTATGGGCAACATATGGCAGAAAGGTACCATAACTAGGGAATAGCACAACTATGGCCTTGCCACCTAGAATGCCTTACTTATTTCCTTTTCTGTTTGTCTGGGTGACGTAAATATAATGGGTGGTGATGGGTGACAGTCTTATAGCATCACAGATATTTCCTTCTGAACAAGACTACACCTAGTTCCACCTCATGGCTCCACTACAGTTGTGAAGACCTGCCCCACTCATGGCTAGTAAAACAGGATATAAATGATCAGCAGTACAAGCAATTCTTACTTTCTGATATTAATCCTAAATAACATATAAGGCTTCCAGGTTCTATGTGGTAACATATAAAATTAGACAAAGAATAATTAAGAGCAATTGAACTTGTTTAACTAGGGAATGGCTCTTTCTTAGCATTACCTACTGGTCATTTTTTTTAATGTCAACTACTGTCAACTGTATCTTCCTCAGATTTGTCAGTTCTCTAATTCTACATTTTAAGTTAGTTTTAACTAATAAGTATGAAGCCATTAAGCTGATTTCTCTATGTATTGTTCCTCCCTGATCATTTTTGGAGGTCCTGGATATTTGAAAACTAATTTTTCTCCCCCCTCTTCTTTCTGTTGGTTAATGACCACAATAACATTATTTGATTTGAGGTTGTGAATAACTTATTCCAACAGTTATTTGAGGTATTTTAAAACTCTGTGTGTATGGTGCATGTGTGTGTGTGTATAAAATGAGGTTGGGTAATTTAATTATTAGATAGATATTCCCCATCTGGAATATTTTTTCATTTAATAATGTATTTTTGTTAACTAAGGATGGGAAAGCTAATAACTATTATAAATGAAAATAAATATATTAAAAAAGGGTATTTCCATATTCTTAACTTTGTTTGTCCAGTTCTATTATAGCAACTGCCTACACAAGTCATCCCATTATCTGTTTGGTACCTTTCTTGCTGCCAAAAATTCAGAGGTAACGTACTAAATACAGCACTGTGACTGTTCACCCGCATCCAGTACATCCCATGCTGGCAGGCAAAATTGCAAGGTAGAGATTCAGGTGAAGATATTTTCCTATCCCCCACTTTCTCTGCTGCTCCCTCTTTCCATTTAAAAACCAAACGAACATGAAAATGACAGAAATAAAACCCAAGATGTTGTTTTTGCTAAGCAATATATTTTTCTATTAAGCTACGATTCTTATTCCTAAATAGAAAGTCTTAATTATTTCTGGTAAGACAGCAACAAAAACAGATCAATAATTTCTGTGGCCTTGTGTGATTATTGATACTATGTTGTGTGGGAACATCTTTTGTCGTAATTAAAATGATTAAAGAGAAAATAGAGTCAGCCTTTAAAATTAGGACATTTAGGCTCCTTATAAATTAGATCATTACCAAGTACTTCTCATGGTTACTTAGGGTACACATTCAATGCGACTGACCTTTTATCTGCCATAAAGTCTTTGCCAACTCTTAGTGTTGATAGGTTTTCTCCATGATGATCTATCCCTAATCTCGTTTTTCAAGTCTTTCAAGGACACCCCACACTGTAAATAAGTCCATCCATCTTGCTCCTGGTCCTCCCCTTCCTCTTTCTTTCCCCCTTCATTAGAGCCTTTCCAGTAAGCTACTTTTTCACATAACATACTCAAATAAGAACAGTTTGAACCCAACCATTTATGCCTCAAGGGAGAATTGGTTGGTTTGATGATCCATCAGTTTGTTTGTTTTCTGGCGTTCCAACAGTATTCTCAGGAGTCCTCCCCCACACCAAAGTTCAAAAGGGTCAATACTCTACCCATCTTGCTTCTTCAAAACAATTCAATCTACCATGAAGACAATTCAATCTTCTATGAAGATCATCAATCCTTGGCTTTCTTATATCTCAAGGGAGAGTCTTATTTCAATCTTTTACCCATCCTTCTCCAAACTTGTCCCACTAGTAATAGAAATACAAATGCCATTCTTCATATGAAAATCCTCAGACACACCCCACTCAGGATTGTGTTGTAATGTATTTCCCAATCCAGAAGAACCAGATAGATTTGGGCAGGCAATATGGTGCCCACAGGTCCCTCCCTTGACACTTCGCCCTAGCAGAATTTAATGAATTTTTAAAAAGTATTTCACTTTTAAAAGTGGCAAAATGAAAAAAAAATGACCTTCAATATATTCCTAATGTATCAGGATACCTTTAGACTTCATACTGCATCATTCACAGGCATTCTAGGAAAGTAAAAGTTATAGTTCAATATTTAGTTTGTAATCTGGAAGCCGACTCATGACAATAAGACTTCTTCTTTTTGTTTGTTTGTTTGAAATGTTTCATTGCTTTTATCCAAGTAGCTTCTTCAGTCTGAACAACCAACTTGCTCAGACTAAAAGAAGCTACTTGGATAAGGAGTGAAACCTTTCAAACCAAAAAAGAAAGTAAGTCCAGTTGTCATGACTCAACTCCCAGACAGCTCTACCTGGATGACTGAGAATCTTCATGGGCTTTGTTTTTAAGCCTGCCCCCCCCCATTTTGAAATTAGGATGAGCTAAAAGATGTAGCCTCATCATTTTTTCTTTTGAGTTGGCTATACAGATCATAACAATTTTACGCAAATCCATAATATACGCCATTTTGTGAAAGTACCCACAACATGGTGTACAATTTGGAGGTGCAGAAAATAGCTTGTAAACCATCATTTTAAAACCATCATTTATAAAGATGCTCCTATTTTTTTTAAAAAAAACATCATTTTAGTACCATTCTCTATTCTAGAAAACTAGATTACATTACGGAGGTAGTCTAATAATGGACGTTAATTGGGTTGTAATTTGGGAGACAGAATGAGAAGAACAGAGAAGGGGAAACTTGGTATAATATTTTTTTCTAGCTCAGGAAAACAACTCGGGATGCAAAAGAGGAAAATTGAGCAGAGAATTGATTTAGACAGCTCAAATGCTATCCGTCTTCAAATCTAGTTTTCTCCAGTTTTTAAGGGACTAGATTTTTCTTAATTACCATGCTGTTTGTATTGCAGTCCTGACATAATTGGTGGGCAACAAGTGCAGGAAAGCTGCTAGTACTACTAATAACAGTGGCAGTGGTGGTAACAATAGTTAATACCGTAGTAGCAGCAGTAGTAGTGATGCCACCCTAATGTATAACTACGTTCATCAAAATCAGCGGAGTAAAATAGCATGGTGTATGTGGAGATAGTAAAGCAGGAGGAAGATTAGTTGAAAAGGGAAGGTTAGTTTACATACTGTACAATACACTATAATCTCTGCTAATCATTAAAGCAGCTTTCTTCCATGTGAGCCTGAAAAGGGGAAAGGGAGGGGAACATGCCACTACTTCAAGGAAGCCAATAATTAAACTATGGGAACTTCTATAGCAATGGTTCATGGGAATGCAATTCCATTCAGAATCAAGAACAATATTTCACTAGAATTGTTTACACATAGACCCAAAGCCCCACTCTGTTTTGTGTAGATTCAGGCCAACTTTGTTCTTCCTCATTTGGACCCAGGATACATTTTAGCATTTTTGCTGCATAATCTAGGCCAGGGATGAGCTGTATAGGCATTATTAGCATACAGATGGTACTGAATCCCTTGCTAGCAGATGACCTTGCTTAGAAGTCACCTATTCTATAGTCTTCATACAGATGTTAGGAAAGGATCAGAAAGATACCTGAGGTACTCAACAAATTACAAGTCCCTGAGCACATTTCTCCTCTCCACTCCACCAACTGGGATGTCTCCTCAAGAAGAAGAACCACTGCAAAAGAACACCACCCACACCCTTTTCAAGGAGATGGGCCAGAGAAATATCCAAGCTGAGCATATCAAAAGCTACTTGAAAGATTAAAGAGAACCAAGAGGCACCTCCAAGTGTGACTAATGCAACTTTCATGCTCTGCTCTGCCCTGGCCTCAAACTCAACTGCCAAGGCTCTATTAATACAAAGGGAAGTTTAGAGACAGGTCCAAAATTACTCAGAATAGTTGAATCAGGCAAAGGCTTCTTCAACAGGAAGTACATCACAGCCTCTTTCAAAGATAAGGGAAACATTTCCTCAGAAGGGCTGCTTATTGCTGAAATTCAACATTCTGCCACCTTATAGGAGCTCTTAACCCTAGTGATAAGAGGGCAGAGATCTGACTGAAAAGTGGGAGAACTAATACTGCAAAGGGCCCTACCCGCTTCTTTGGGAGTCAGACTCAAATTGAGCCCAAATCACTTCACAGAAGGAAGCCCCAATCAAAATGATTGGATTGGATTACTGCAATCCATTCTATATGGGTTGTCTTGGAAGGACATCTGAAGTTACAGATGGTCCAGAATAGAGCAGCATGAATGGTGAAGGGGGTGTCATATTATTCTGATGTGTGCCCACTGCTAATCAGATTCTGGGTGCAATTCAAGGTGCTCATGATGATCATTTATAAATCCCTTAGGTAAAAGTTCCTCTCACACATATGTGCTAGTCGTTCCCAACTCTAGGGGGCAGTGCTCATCTCCGTTTCAAAGCCAAAGAGCCAGACTGTCCAAAGACATCTCCATGGTCATGTGGCCAGCATGACTATATGCTGAAGGTGCACAGAACACTGTTACTTTCCCAATGAAGGTGGTCCCTATTTTTCTAATTGCATTTTTACATGCTTCCGAGCTGCTAGGTTGGCAGAAGCTGGGACAAGTAACGTGAGCTCACTCTGTTACGTGGCACTAGGGATTCGAACCACCAAACTTTTTGACTGACAAGCTCAGCATCTTATCCACTGAGCCACCACGTCCCTTATAAATTCCTTAGTACCTGGCTATTTGAAGGCCCACTTTGTTTGTAACTTTTCTACCCATCTGGTGAGGTCAGGCAAAGCGGGCATGTTCCAGGTCCCATTGATTAAATAGTGTCATTTTGTGGAACTCAGGAAACATACCTTCTCAAGGAAACATACCTGCCCTCCAGAATAGCATCCCCCGAGATTTGCATAGATCCACAACCGCAATGGCTTTCAGAAAAATCATTGAAAATTGGTTGTTCTTGGGTAGGGCAACTGTGGATCCCCCATGATTTTGGTTTTTTTATTGGCAATGTATAGTCTTGTTTATATGTTACTTCTCTCTGTTAAGGGAGAGCCAGCCAGGGTCATTAAGAGGTTGGATGGCCTTGAAATAGAACATTTTCATTGGTCTCGTCTCATGTCAGAAATGCAGGAATTAGGAGAAAATTAACTTAAGTTTAAAAAGATTTAAAACTTTAATAAAAACATAAATTCATATGGTCCTACCTAACGCTGGCCACATAGATGGCAGGGATATTTCCCAGTAGCAAGTCATTCTGTTTTCATTGGTATCTAACTCCATTAGAATGCTGCAATAATTCTTAACACCAGATGTTCTTACCAATTGTGTTTTCCTAAAAGGGAATAAGTCACATTCTACAAAGTGACAAATTATTTTCTTTTGCTTTTGATTTGCCATTGGGACACAGTGGCTCAGTGGATAAGATGCTGAGCTTGTTGATCAGAAAGGTCGGCAGTTTGGTGGTTCGAATCCTTAGTGCCGCATAACAGAGTGAGCTCCCGTTACTTGTCCCAGCTTCTGCCAACCTAGTAGTTCGAAAGCATGTAAAAAATGCAAGTAGAAAAATAGGGACCACCTTTGGTGGGAAGATAACAGCGTTCTGTGCACCTTTGGCATTTAGTCATGACCACGGAGATGTCTTTGGACAGCACTGGCTCTTCAGCTTTGAAACGGAGATGAACACCACCCCCTAGAGTCAGGAACCAACTAGCATGTATGTGCGAGGGGAACCTTTACCTTTACCTTAAGGTCAGAATATTCACACTTTCCAGTGTCCAGTCAGACTCAAACTGGGTCTGTCTCCAATGAGGAAGCATATCCTCTAAGCATATCCTCTGCCACTTCATCTCTCTCAGTAAGCCTAAAAGTTAGTTCAGCCAAAATTGAAGCAATATTCTAATACTGGACTACAGATTTTTTTTTTTTACAATTATCCTGGGAAAAAGGAATGAAACACCAAAAAAGACTTCAAATGTTGCTCTTAATTATCTGAAGAGATGGCATGGGGGCACAGAAAAATCTTAAAATGTTGTCATACCTCATTCATTAATCTGGCCGTTCCCAGACCAAATTGTAAAGTGATTCCTCTGTAGAACACAAGGAATATTAACAATGTAGACATAGTCTAAATAGATAAGGTCATATTTCAGTTCTACTTCACCATAAAATGACATTTGTTGGTAGGGATTGGCACATTCAGAGTCTACATTTTTTAACCCTTTCAAAAAAACAGAATATCAGTTAGAGCCCATGTATACATTTGCTCCTCCCAAAGATTATACTACACCTGACTACCTGAACTGGCAATGGTTTTATCCATAGATTCTGATTCCAACCTCTTGCTATCCAGATATACTGGAATCACAAGGCCCAAAATTCCTAGCCAGCCTTTATCCCCACTTAATTAAAAGGGCAAATGCAGCACAATTGAAAGGTGGCAGATTAGAGAAAGCTGCTTAACATATTTTCAGTATTTGGCAGTAAAACTGTGGCATTATGCATACTGGAGATAATACATTACCAACTCATTAATAAACTCTCTCCCTAAAATATTGAATGCCTATACTTTGCCTAGGGAAAAAGGTGTGCGAGAAAACAATTAGCTGTAAACACATGTTCATACTACAACTTAAAGCCAGGTTAACTCCTACATTTATCTAATGTTACACCAATGTTCAAATGTTATTTAAAACATTTATATCTTATAACCAACTCAGGTTGGCACCATATTGTAGTTTAATGTAATAGCCCATTCCCAAACATGCCAAAAAAAATGAATGGATCCCTATGACACATTGAATCACAAACCACCCAGCTACATTTCAGCCTAGTCTACAGGTAATGTGTTGTATGAAACCAGTGAAAACATTTCTCAATAGACTGCTTGAAGTGTCTGCAAGACAGCCCAGCAGCCTGTCTTACAAATTTGTTGCCATTTATCTTATGCAAATTCCTGGAGTATAAAATGAAAATAAGAATAGTTCAGTGACAATGCATACAAATTAGACACTTTGCACTTTGGTCCTGTAAAATTACAGGATTAGATATTTCAGTTTAGAAAAAAAAATTAAAAGCAACACAGCAATCACAAGGATGGGTTAGGGTTTGCAAGGCAGATCTGATTTGGAATATTCCCTCATTCCTTTATTTATATATTTTACCCCATAGAATCAGAATTTCTTACTTGCATAGCTTTCAGTCGATGTACCATTTTATAAAAAAACCCCATCTTTATTCATTTATTTTGTATTATTATGGGCTACACACTTCCCTAGATCCTACCACATTAAAATAATTTCCCAAGTATAACATCAGTATACAATTATAAAATGTAATCCTCTAAAACCTATAATAAGCATAAAATCAACAAGAATAAAATAGCCAATATTTAGGTTCCCCAAACCAGTGTTTTTCAACCTCAATAACTTTAAAATGTGTGGCTTTCTACTCCCAGAATTCCCCAGCTAGGAAACACTGCCCCAAAGCTTTGATTAAAGAGAACAGTTTCTCAGTTTCTGGAATACTAGTAGGGTTGGAACTACTCTAACTTCTGAGAAAAATGTCACTTTCTACAAAATGAGATCCTTTATGTAAAAGATCCAAGTTAATGGCAGACAGTTCAGAAATTGAGACTTTACATTTCCCAGAAATGTTTAAAACTGCCGTGACTGTAATCAACAAGAGTCAATGGACTGGATTCCTCTGCAGCAGTAATTTCGATGTTGTGCATTCTATCCCGGAAGCCCAATATTGAAGTTTCCAATCAAATTAATAAAAACCAACATCATAGAGTTAACGTGAGAATTCATATGAGCTGGCATGTAGTATTGAATTGGGCTCTGACCTGGATTCAAAAGGCAAAATTAATTTCCCGGCTAATCTGAACTGATGATAGGACAAATTGCCAACCCTGTGTTCAGTTGCCCATTAAGATGGGAAATAGTCAATATGTAATTCCCTGGGCTGTTGGATCCAAAAGAGCTAGAAAAAAAATGAAAACACGCTTTAATCAATACCAACATCTAAAATAGCATCATTGACCCTTGGCTAACACCTTGTCCAAGTAAAAGAGCTACAGGTTAAATCAAGAGCAAGGCCATGCACAATTTTTTTTACAAATTAGCCACCTGATGGACAACAAATTGAAATAACAATGTAGCAAAGGTAGGGTATAATTAAGATCATCAAGACAAAACTGCCATTCGAGGCAAGGTACATACAATTCATCACAGGTAGGTCCAATGCCTTTATAATGTTCAGTTTAGTATAAAAGACAGACTTTTTAGTCTTTGGTATAGAGTATGGTACACAATGAAGCAGATACATTTGTTGCAGCCTCAATCCATCCTGATGCCCTTTCCACACAACAGGCAACAGCCACTGCATGTGGACATGTCAAAGCACACGAAGCATTGCTGCAAAATGGCAAACCACCTTTTGTTACCATCTCTGCATTTTTCTTCTCAGCTTTCACCCCAGTTTCAGAAAGCCCCTCACCTTTCTCGTGCATGAAGAATAAAACTACAGCATTTTTTTTAAAAAAGAAACCCTATTGTAATTTTGCAACAGGCATTAAGCAAGCGTGTTAGCATAGGAAGAGGTGGCTAAGGAAACACCCTGTGCGAATTAGGCATCTCATGCCTGCCTACGCTGCCTCTGAAGAGGAAAGATTTCCTCTTCGTTTCTATGAATGCAACAGGGGAACCCACCCACACCTGTCACTAAGGAATTGCCAGCCTTTCTTCACTGCTTCCCAGAGCTGCATCTTGGCAAAACTCACACTGTCCCATTTTTAACCTAATCCCCTCCTATTAACATCCACTTCAAACTCCAGGCTTGAAGCCCGGAGCTAAATATATGCAAGCTCCCAAACCTCAATTATATATATACAATATTAAATAAAATAAAGCTAACCTAGGATGTGGTCACCAGAAGTCAATCTTGAGTCAGAAAGTCCTCACTTTACATCACAAGACTGGGCTCCTCCTCCTCCATTCATACCTTCACCTGCATCCCATTTTTCCAAAGGCTGAAAAACAGACCCCGGCCAGCCACACCCTTCCGCGGTTTCCAGGCAAAAGTGGGCGCTGGGAAACCCAGATCTAGGAAAAAGCAGCAATGCTTCAACAGCATAGGTAACCATAGCAACTCGATTTCCGAGGCCCCGCCCCCTCCCCTCTTTCCTGTTGCAGACAGCGTCTCCTTCAAAAATCCTCAATCGGTGAGGGATTTTATTACTGCTGCAAAACCAGAAGGCACATTCACACAAACACGAGAGAGAATAGCCATGTGCACAATGGCTTATTTTCTTCCTCGGTTAATGGGGGATTCCCTGCTTGTGGAGCAAAAGCCACCGGCCCAGCCGATCCCCGAGGAACGAAGGAGAAGCTTCCCCCTTGTAGGGTCCATATTCACCCATTGGAAAGAAAAAGCCAGCAAGAGACCCCTAAATAGAGGGAGGAGCTGGGTGGGAGGAAGATGGAGACCAGGTGGCAGGAAAAGGAACAGCACTTTCTCCATCTTCTACAGGGGGGAAAGCCCGACTACCTTGTCTCCCCCCCCCCTTGGAGAAAACAGAAGCACCGGTAGTCTTTACGCAGGGTACAAACGAAGATGTATTGACTCCCCACACCCACCCGCGCCCCAACACACACACACCCCACCAAGTCACATATTTTTTTTTAAAAAAAAAACATTTTTTAGAAGAGCCGTGTGGATGCACTGATGTATCTTTTTTTGAAATACATTCGAAACATGGGTTCCGCCTTATTTTGCATTTTAAAAGCCGGGGTGGTTCCCATGCCTTTCAGCCTTTCAGGAATGGTGAGAGCAGGCAACCCCGGGAGAGCCGTTTTGGGACTCCGCTCTGCACGTGTAGCGGATCCAGCGACCAAGAAACCGGGGACGAGGCACCCGGGGCCAGGGGCTTTAAAAGAGATCTCAAGGCAGAGGACGTGGCGAGCGTTGCGCACACCGTCCACACGAACACGCACCAAGTCTTGTTGCGGCAACGTTAAGCCGCGACTTTACACGCCTCCTTTTCGGCTGCTTGTTGAAATGCCTTCGCGATAAGCCGGCAGAATCAAAACTCTCCCTCTCCCTCTCTCTCTCGGCGGCTTTGAACCCGCGGCAATTTTTTTTTTGGGGGGGGGGGCGGTTGCGACGACTTAGCAGCAACAAACAACAAAAAGTGTGTGTTTGTGAAGAGGGGCGGTAGTGGTAAAGGCGGCAGACCGGTTTTTTTCCCAAGCCGATCTCTTTCGCGGCGTATCCAGCCCGATCTCATTCAGAAGAAAGAAAGGCTGCAGCCGGAAAGAAGCGGGTGGAAGACATCTGCACCTTTGTTACTCACACACACACACACACACACCCGAAACCCAGAGTTTTCTGGCCTCTCGCGCAGATCTGTTGGGGGTGGGGTGGGGGCCACACCATCTCGGGAAGCGAAAAGGGGCGCACGGATATTTCCAGCAACGAGCGAATTCAGTCCACGCAGCGACGCCCATATTCTCCCGTGCAGATTCTACCTCTGGCTGCAAGAAAACCCGCGTTTAAAGTTTCCGTGCTCCCTTTCGTGCCACCTCCCCGCTTTAAACCCAGGACCCTGCCTCGTTTGCAGACTGGACCAGAGCGCTTCCCCGAGGACCCCAAGCCTCAAATCTTTAAAAGCCCGGCCGTCCCCTCAAGTCGCTTCCCCCGACACGGGCATGAACGAGAAAAGCCGCCGAAGCTTCACCTATTCTTCTGCCCTCACCCCGGAAGGTAACCTAGGTTCCTCCACACCGCGTTAGAAGCCAAGCTCCGAGCCACCGTCCGAAAACGGGGCCTCAGCTTGGGCGTTGATTGCCGACTGCGGGGAGGGGGGGAAAAACAGCACCGCCTTTACCTGAAGCCCCCGTGCATCCTTCTGGAGCCGCCGCCCGCCCGCTCCAATTCCCCGCTCGGTTTACAATGAGTGCTAGTTAGGACAGGCTCGCTTCCTCCGCCGCCGCCAGCAGGAGTAACTCCGGTCTCGCTGCCTCACAAGCCCGCAGGTGACATCATCGCCTTTTAGCCTGATAGGATGCAATGTGAATCTGGAACTACGTAAGGGAGGCTCGTACAGAGAAAGCCTCCTACCAGCCCGCTGCCTGGTGCGCCTCTGGGAGATAGAGTCCGCATTCGAGTCCTTGGCCACAGGCAGCTGTATGCCAAGGACTACCTTTCCCAAAAAGCCCTGCGCGTCGTCGTTTCCCCCGCCCCCCCTTTCTCTCCCGGTTTTTAATTTTTCCCCCCACCCCTCTCAACCACCAGCTCGGGTATGTTTCGCGTTCCCCGAACCAAAAAGCCGCGCTCGATACATTCAGCCGGGCGGGAGCTCTGGGATCAGCGACTGGGCTGCGGGGCGGGAGAGAGGGAGACACCTGGGCCATTCGCTGCTTTTCTCTGCTTCCCTTTTGTCGTGGATAAGGTGGTTTGCAGTGCGGTTAATCGGAAGGACTGACTTTGAGGAGGCCAAACGGTATAATACAGGTTCCTTTTATGAATGTATAAGCCGCGCTGGAGTCTCGGTGCTTGTTTTTCAGTGAAGGTAAACTCGACTCAGATGTGGGTGATTTTATACATCTGAAAAGTTTAGATTTGGAATTTATTTGGTCTACCTCCTTATGCAGGAAATGCTATCTTCATTGTTTTATTTAGGGTAAGCTTCCAGATCTGGCCTCTGCTTTGCTGATTAACTACATAGTGTGGCTCTTTCTGTGCACGTGGTTGTGTCCTAGGCCACTCCACTTGGGGCTTTATAAATAACAGCTCTTGATCAACCCGTCACTAATGGTCAGATCTCATCTTCAGAATATCTTTCCCTGCAGTGAATGAAATTGATTGGTATATGATGTCCTTGCTGTGATTATAGCATGGATACATGAATTTGAAGGGGTAACTGTCAACCACCGATCAATAACCTTAGCCCTTGGGCAGAGGGAATAGTGAAAGAGAGCCAAAATAAGCAGAGAGAATTGATTGGTGCACAAAACTCACTGATGGGCAAAAAAGGGAACAAGAGCCTTAAAACTTTTTATTTGATTTAGAAACCAATGAAAAAGCCAGTGACCTATTCAGGCATTGGTGAAATGTATGCCCATTTGGGACTATGCTGATTAACAAAAACCAGTAATTGCATAAGAACACAGTGCAGGAATGTATGAAGCCAAGGTCTCAAAACCAGCTTTTTCTGGTTATATGGAATGTTTTCTTCACCAATAAATTACAAACTTTCTGATGCATCAGAACCTGCATTTTCTTGGCAGACAAACTCAGCACTTTTTGTAATAATGGGACAATTTTACAAAATATGTATTTATTTATTTTGAAACATTTACAAAGCTGCCTTTCTTGAACCAAAATCTGGGAAGCTCAAAACCCCAAAATAAAATACTATATCTCTACAATAATATATATATAAACATTAAAACCAAAAGACTTGGCACCACAGCTGAACTTTCATGCAGCTCACAAAAATTCAGCTCACCCTAACCCACTGCTTTTGGGGGAGGGATCAGGTCTTAAGTGCTTTGGGGAAGGTTAAAAGAGTGGGGGAGGGCCAAATTTCAGGAAGGGAATTTCGTAAGGCAGGGGCTGCCTAGAAAAGGCACAGTTCCTAGATCCTATAAAATGGCAGCATTTAAGCGAAAGGACCAGGAGCACCCTATCTGATCTGGTAGGGTGGGCAGATGTCCTTAGGGAGAGGCAGTCCTGCAGATAACATGGTCTTGTGCCACCTTGAATTTTCTTCAGGAGAAAACTGAGAGCCAATGTACTGCAACAGAGGTGTTATATGGGTAAACCTAGAGGCAACCATCACTGCATGCACCACTGCATTCTGGAATAGTTGTAAATTATGGGTGGTCCTCAAGAACAGCCTCATATAGAAGGTGTTGGAAATGAACAAGGCATGAATCATCCTGAACAAGGCCTTCCGGTCAAGGAAAAGATGCAATTGGTGCACAACATGAATATGCAAATATCTCCTTACCCATGACTGCCACCTGTTACTCAACCAGGAGCTGTGAGTCTAGAAGGACCCCAGTTTGATCTAGTGGTTAATACACCTAGCTAGAAAGTAGGAGACTCTGAGTTCAAGTCCTGCCTAGCTCGGAAATTGGGCCAGTCCATCCCAAGGATGCTTTTTCAAGAAGCGGCTGGACTTTCTGGTTTTCTTTGAAGACATTTCTTGAATGAATAGCCAAATGTCTTCAAAGAAAAACCAGAAAGTCCAGTTGCCTCTTGAAAAACCACCTTTGGGACAAGCATGACCCGGATGACTGAGAATCTCCATAGACATTTGGGCCATTCTCTCTCTCTCTCTCTCTCTCTCTCTCAGTCCAGTCCACCTCACAGAGTTGTTGTTGTGAGGAAAATAGAAGGAGGAAGGTATATTGGATATGTTCATTGCCTTGAATTATTTGTAAAAATAATAAAGCTATGATACAAAGTGATATGTGACACCAGTAAAATAACTAACTAAATAAATAGCACATGAGCTCAGTCCCTGGAGGTGCCATCAAAGATGGAGGCCAGTACTGTGGCTTCTAGATTGAAAAGGGGAGAGACCGTCAAGACTGGCAGAGAAAAAGACGTGCTTAAGTCTCTTCCTGAGAAATCATTTGAATGAAGAAATGTAGGCCATATTCACCCATCAAGCTTTGCCATGGCTTGTTTTGTACATGATTTGCTGAATAAACCATAACAGCATCTTCCACAGTGAACCATGGTTTAACAACCACAAAGCCAAGGTAAGATTGGTTTAGGATGTTGGGTGAACCAGATCATAATTCATGCCCCAGTCTTTTTAGCCACTGCAGGGTAATACTTCTCACTGAAGTATTCAGTGTATGGGATTTTATTTATTTATTTTATTAGATTTATACCCCGCTTCTCTTCCCGGGTCAAGGGGAACGTCATGGTAATTTTTGTTCCTCCACCTTTTATTATAATTCTTAATATATTATTTCAATGCAGATTTCAATAAAGTAATGTTTTATCAATATGATTAGAATGATTAACATTCTATTATTTAAAAGGTGTTGAAAACAAAAAAAGTTATATCAGTGCAATTGCCATTTAAGATGTCAATGTTATAAGCATAAGATTATTTAACTTCTTATTCATCTACTCAGAGTTGAGTTGGGTAAATAAGGTATTTCTCTGCTTTCATTCATTTAGCCATCATAACATTCCCCAAAGGAAAACAATGCCCCATTTTCCCTGATCCAGACCATGAAGAAGAATGTTTAACAAGTCAAAATTGGGGAACAAATCACATTGCCATTCATTACATTAATCAACAGATTCCCTAGAAATAACCCACTGAACCCATGATCTTTGAAGTTTCTAATGCCAAGGAGGCAACACGCCTGTCAGCTGTTGCTGTAATAACTATATCCTTAATCATGCCTGTGTGGGCTGCTGCTTGCTCCCTTTATCTCCCTTGTCATTGCTGATAACCTCCTTCAAATTAACATCTCTCTTGAAGAGACAAGGAGTTGAAAGGGTCGTCTGCCCACCCTTGCTGTCTCTCACCAATAAATGCCAAAGTTCTTAGCAATATAAATGGGCTTCTCTTGGCAAAGATCTTGACTTTTAGCAGTTTGTAGTTAATTATATAATGATTACATTTAGTTCTGGCATAAGGTATTGATGAGCATAGTTATTCCAGCAAATCATGATCTTAAGGTCAGTGCATTGCAGGTCATTGTCCTTCAGCAGCAAACCATAGCTAAGGGAAACATGGTTTAATTAATAATTCAGCTGTGCTCCTTACAAGATTCTCAAAGCTGCAAGTAGGCAGTCAAGTCATCCGACTTGAGACCCTTCACACACACAGGGGATCAAAGTCCAGCCCACCTTGAATTCCATTGACTCTTATCTATTGCCAATTCCCTTTGACTAGTAGTTCAGATTCTTGTAAAGAGTGTTAGCATGCAGTAAACCTATTTTCATTTGAACTGCCTTGGCTCCTGATTTCCTGCGCTTGACAATTCTGTTACAATAATGTAGCTTGATCAAGTAGAGTTATAGCCTTTCTGATGAGTTGATCCCTTAACCTGGCCTACCTCACAGGGCTGAGAGGTTCGTGGATCTCTTTCCTAAGGCTGTCCCTCAAGAAGTCGACTTTCATCTATGTCTGTTTTTGCTTCAGTTGGTCCAACAATGGAATTCTTCTGATTAGGCCCATATGGTCATCTGCACAGAGTTACATACAGACACTGGTTGTTTTGATCTCCAAGCTTTGCTTTGCTTCTGAAAGATGCCTTTAATTTTGCTGCTTGACTGAACTGTCCATCCACACAGCCTTATCTAATCTAAACAAGATATACAAGGCACAGTGCGCTCTAGCCATGTTGGAGGCAGGGGGAGGGGGAGGGGAAGAAAAGTGTGCTGACTTAAGCTAAATGCAATGTGGAAAAAGTATCATTTATAAAATGCAAAATGACAAGCAGGGAACATGGTGGTTTAAAAAGGCAATTGCCTAGGGAAGATGAACATTGCTGGACTGACAACCTTTTGTCTTCACTTTGATGTGGGGGAGGAGGGTTGACTCTGACCAATTTCTTACTCTCCAAAGCCATGTCCTGGCCTGCTTTTTAGTCTTTATTCCCAGATTTATCATAGTCATTCTCCTTGTTCTTCCAGTTCTACCACCCATAGTTATTCAAAGGCTTCCTAATCTCTTAAATGAATTCCACCTTTGCTCTCTTGTACTTATGGCGCCTGAGCCAGTTCTGGTTCCAATTTGGATGGAGTCCTTGGATAAGAAGCTGTCAGAAATAGTCCATGTCCTGAGTGTCTGCATCCATCAAAGCCTTTCTTAGCAGCATCCTCATCTCATTTGCTTGATTTTTCTCTGTTAGAGCCCAGATGTTGCCAAGATGTTCCTCTCCTTTTCCCTGTTGGTGAGAACAGGTGAAGAGCTGCATCAAATCTGAGGTACAGGAGAATCAGGAAACTCTGGTATTGGGAGCAAATATTGCATTTGACTCTTACACATAGTTCAGAATATGGTTTGTATTAGAGAAATTAGGCTTCCAATAGCAGAATTACAGAATAGGAGGTAACTAACACGGTATTAAGATCTCTTTCTCATTTCATAAAGGTATCTTCACTCTCAAAAGAAGTCTCTGTTTTTCCACTTTTTGTGCTTACCACCATCTCTTTGAGGTAACAATTTTCCTGCTGCATTGATGTATTCTCTCCATTGCTCTGGGGGAATGGGGCGGTGGCAAAAAAGTCAAGATGGTGACTGACTGCCGCCTCGAGTTCCCCGAATGGGTGAAGAGAGGCGGGATATAAATAGAAGAAATAAATAAAAATAAATAAATTGAAAGTAACCTATTTCCTAAACTTACAGAAACCCAATATATATATACAGAAACCCATTCCTCATTTAAAGCTGCTAACTAGGACAGAAGGATACATTCGAAAGCATATCTCGTTATTATTGAAGAAGTCAATATCACCATTTATGTACATTTTACCTCAGGACAACAATGATCTAATAAGGATTGAGCATTGTCCTTCAAGCTTGTTAATCCTTCCACTAATGGAACTTGACAACTCAGCAACCCATACTCATCTAATTCTCCCTTGATGTGTTCATCCAGCAAAATATTACATCTCTCTCTCTCTTCGCATGTGTTTATTCTTACCACAGGTTCCCTAAGCCATCAGTCTCCCAACACTTAATCCCACAGTCTCTTAAATCCCATCCAGAAAGGAGGGGGGTGGGGGGTGGGAGGTTTGTAGGAGCTATTATGGAAGACGAAAGACTATAAAACAAAATATAGACAGCAAGTAACCTGCAACTTTTTAAAACCCCAAATCAGGAACAGCTGTCATATAGCCGAGCTCAACTCCTTAATGAAAAACACACTAGTCCTTTCCTTGCCAAATTCATGCGCTCGGGAAAAAAAAAATTGTGAGGAGGGGGAAACTTTTGACTCAAGCTCCATGTCTTCTTTCAAGGTTTCCTTGATGTTTGCGCTGCCAGACTTAGATCCAAAGATAGGCTACTAATAATAAAGTTATTTAATAGGTAATCAAGATGAAGGATTAACTGTAGGGCTCCCACATGGCATTCGCTTGGATGCTTTCTTGGCTCCCTGCCAGTTGCAGGACACTTCCCATCCAGCAGGAAGTGACCTTATCACCTCTGCAGGAAGCAAAAAAAAAAAACAGCGCTTCTCAAGGAAGCTTTGCTTTCTGAAGGATCAAGAGGGGGTCTCGTGTTTAGCCCTCCTCAAAGGATATCACTGAGTCACATCTAGCAAATCAACCGCTATCACCAGCATCAACTTTGCAACGGAGACAGTAATCCGTTCAATTCCCTCCGAGCTACAAGATTTTGCACGAGATCCTGGGGAGGAGAACTCAGATTTGTAGGCCTTTGATGCAGATACCGTGGCAGATGATGGCCGCTCTTTCCATTCAGATGGACTGTCAACTGTCCAACCAGCAAACCCAAAGCAAGGAAACGCTCTCGGGAGCTTTGAATCCCCCAAAGTAAAACTTTATGGGCTACGCCAGTGTTTCCCAACGTCAGCCATTTTAAGATGGGTGGACTTCAACTCCCAGAATTCCCCAGCCAGCGTTGG
>JANHGC010003666.1:97766-115063 GCA_027560395.1 Boaedon fuliginosus
AGAGATTGTGGAGAGGCAACATTGGATTGAGAAGAAAAACAATGGCTGGATGCCATCTGTGTCCCTGATTAACCTCCCTCGAGCAGCTTCTTAGCTTACAGCCCAAACACAGGGAAACGTCAGCAGTTATTCTCTATAGCTGCTGAGTCATGCCAATATTTGGGCTTATCCCGAAAGCAAAGTGAGGGAGGGGAAGAACCTAATGCTTTAAGGAAGTATTTCAAAAGATATCAGATACTTGTTAGAGGCAAGTTGAATAGCAGAACATATTCACCATCTCCTCTTCCCCAAATGCTCCTCGGACCACTAGCTTTTGCCCCCAGACAGATGAATAAGAGATGCTGGATCAGCTGATTTATTCTCCAGCCAGAACTCAGTAAGAAAAAGCAAACTCCTAAGGGGTTAAAATACTTGCTTAGAATTTAGCCATTTGTCCCAGAATCACCAAAGCAGTTTCACTCCGCTGTCCTTCCCTTGCACTGCTTATATTTTAAATCATAGCCATGAAGAAAAGATTTCTCCAATACCTTAAAAATGTGTTGCTGAAAGCAAATACTTTTGAAAACTATTTGGAATAGCATCCTTTATTAGAAATGTTTCAGTCTCTTTCCGTCTCTATGTGTGTATTGCATAAATAAAACAACTGAGGGTCTGCATGAATTATTTTCCTTCTGTTCAAAACTTTCACTCCAGAGAGAAAGCTAGCAGTCAAGGAAAGTAGACTAGGATTAACCTTAGCCAAAGCTACCAGTTTTCCTCATAATATATTTGCGTGGAACAGGACATCATTCATGCAAGCAAGATTCTCTCCTCCAAACAAAAATGTGTCCCAATCATTGTTTTACCATCTTCATGGAAAGCTGCTTTTGGTCATTACAGAATAAAAAACACCTGAAAATATATTTAACGCCTAACATTATTTGTGTTGTAGTACTTCTCAGCATATAAAGTGACTGCCAAATCATTCAGAATCCTTCTGAAAACCTTGTGAGAGAAAACAGAAGCCAAATTCACAGGCAAATTTGAGCCACCAAAGTGATAAATTGCAATATGAAGTTTGAACACTATTTTTAACATGGAAATGGATGTTGGTCACTTTCTGTAAACAGTAAGGAGAATAGTACAAGGTCTGATTTTGATTCCTTTTTAATGGACTGATTTTCATTAGTGAGGGATTTGAGAAAGTATTTTGGAAGTTTCTAAATTTAGTTTTCACTGTGGAATTTTCCCTGAAATTGCTGAAACCCCTTCCTCTGCTAATAAATAAACATATGACTTCTCTATTAATGACTGGGCTATGGGAGTCCCTCTCAGAAGAGAGAGAAAAAAATCAATAAGAGGATACAGAAACCTACAGAAGTTCCAGAAAGAAAGAAAGAAACGAAAAGGTTTGTTTGCAAATCAATTTACATAGCCAACTCTTTCATGCAGAAAAAACAGCTTGCTTGTCTAAGATGGATCTCCATTTACTAAAGATATACACATCACTATTTCCAAAGATACTTTAAACTCACTGTCACTTTTTTCTTCTGCCGTATAAGATTACGACAAAATAGGCCTGGTGTTTATAGCATTACAATAAAGAAGCTGAAATACTGTAAAGATTAATAGCAGCAAATGTGGGTGGTAGGAATTGGGCAAAAACACTATTAGGCTAATATGGATATGAGTATGTGGGTGAGCATTTGGCAGAGGTGTAAGGAAAACAATTCTTGTCCACATGCATTTATGATTAGGAAACCCAGTGAGGTGTGGTATCATGTAGGTATTTGGGCTCTACCAAGAAAAAAGCAAGGATTGTGCATGATATAATTCTGTAGGTACAATTTGTGCATATTCTTAAAACCAAACCAACTCTACTGAGTTCAGAGAAGCATACTCCTAGATAAACATATATGATACAATAGCAGCAACACAGCATTCTATAATTCGTATTTTCCTATTCCAGTATTATTTATTCATTAACATTTTTACCAATAATATCATCAGATTCAATTCTTGCTCTAGGACACACTTTCTCAACCATGGCAGTTTCAAGATGTATGAACTTCACCTTTAGGATGGCTGGGAAAATTCTGGGAGTTGAAACCCACGTATCTTAAAATTGCCAAGACTGAGAAAAACTATTTTATGGTAACCTTTTCCAATTTGCTGTCATCTGGATATATTGAAACTACAAGTCACTATTGTATACTATGCTACGTTATTTATAGACTGGGGGTAATGGAGCTATCATCCTGAATATTGGGAGTAGGTGACTGGTATAGTACATGGACTAATCTATATGATATAGTAAGTATTAAACAAATTGTGTCATGTATACTTGGTTGTTGTTGTTAGTTGCAAAGTTGTGTTTGACCCATTGAGACCTAATGGAACTAATCCAATAAAAGACTACTTTAAACTATCTGTTTAGAAAAAAATGGTGACGTTCTATGCTCTGTCCATGGAATGGACTTGGAATGGAATATACTGTACAAAATAAAGCCATAATGCACATTGGCTTAACTTGCATGGCATGACTCCTGTACTGGGGGTGGGGGACACAACATTTTGATTTGTAAAAAATGACCATAGGGCATATACATTATTGCTTATATAATAATCAAATTTCCCTTTTTAAATCCCTATTTTGTATTTTATTCAGAAAATTAAAATATAAAAGAAAAAAATTAGCAGACAAAATAAAACTTGTCTAGAAAACCTGCTTTTCCAATGCACTTTTGAAAATTTCCCTTTTCCTCTAGAATTCTTATTCATGACATCAGGGCCTCTAATCATCATTTCTGTGGAAATTAATGCCATTTTTTGGAGCATATGGCTAAATGAAACTCATAAGATTTTACAAGATAAACTTTGATTCAAAGCTTTGTACAGCTGGTAGCCTTGAATAAACCCTTTTTGTATTCTGAAACATGGAATGAAAAACACTGAATACCATACCTTAAAACAGTAGGGATTAAAGTAAACTAAAAAAAAAAGAAAACCTCTCACGAAGGAAACCAAATACACATGTCCCAGGATAATGTTGCAGGATCCAATCTGAGTCATGTCATATATATTCCAGATAAAGAAAAGCTCCCTGAGGATGAGCTCAAGCATGAGCCCAAAATCTTGGAAGAATAAATCTTTGGGGCCAGTGACCCATTCAGATTGGATCCTGCAAGAAAACCTCTAGCAACATAATGCAGACTTTGTGCTGAATGGCAGCAAGTCTGTGGTATGTATTTGTTGATCCTGGCTACCTGCCTCTTACCTTTCCACCCAGGAGACTCAGGCTTTCTTAGCTGGAGTATTCCTTATCTGGAGCTCAACATTTTAGTGCATCTACCAAATCCCAAAATTCACACAATACTTTCTTCTAGCCTGAAGAGTTGATTAGGAAATTGCCTAGTCCAATCAGCCTGCTATGCTGGTTTCCTTGGAGCCTATCTCCTGAAACCCTGAGTTTCTCCCATTATCAGCAATTGGTCCTTAATGTACTAGTACTCCTCTCTCAGGGTAAACAGTCTCAAGTCCTACATTAGAGCCTTTCAATATTTTTTTGCTTTCTTTTCTAGAGTAGATCAGATTCTAGTCCTTGGCCCACCTCCAGTGGCAGTTACTTTATGCATTAGTTTCATTTGCATTTTTTCTCATAAGGCTGAGGAAAATTTAATTTAATTTATTAGATTTATACTCTGCCTCATTTCCCCGATCAGGGAACTCGAGGCAGCTAACAACATTTTAAAATACAATATATTACATTTAAAAAAATTAAAAAACAACCATCCATCATTCACAGACATTCAGCACCCTTCAAACCGGGCAGGGGGGCACATCAGTTCCAGTTCCAAAGCCAGGTCTTCGTGGCCTTGCGGAAGGCCAGCGAGGTGGGGGTGCTCAGGCTGCTGCTGCTCAGTTGCTCAGGGTGCTGCTGATATGAGGTGAGGTGAGGTGAAGGGTGGGTGAGGCTTCCCGACATGCACACTGCCTTACCTCAGGCCCCTGCAGCCAGGCCATCCATGCAGCAACAACTGACTTGCCTCATGGCAACGGCTCCGATAGCTATGTCCAGCATGGCTTTTTCTACTTGCTCACGGCTGCAATGGAGCAAGAGGCCAAGCAATACGCCAATGCTGCAGCCAAGAGGCGAGGCAGGGACAGTGGATGGCCTAGTTGCAGGACCCTGAGGTAAACCAGTGCAGGGTGTATGTAGCAGCTCCACCCCCTGCCTCGCAGTGGCAGCCCTCAAAAGAAATAAGACTCCCCAAAATAAGCCCTAGTGCTTATTTTGGCTCCCAAAAGAAATAAGACCGGGTCTTATTTCCAGGGAAACACTGTAGTTAGAAGAATATTGTGCATGTCTACCTACTCTCTAAGAGAATATCAATCACAGTTCCATAAAATGTTCAGGATTTGCATGTCTATTCTGCACCAACTGGAATAACTGCATGAGAAGATATGAACAGAGCAGATGGAAAAGTGGAGTAATATAAATTTGAAATAGGGAAGACCAATTCAGTGAGTATTTAGTCCATATTAATTATGCTTATCTATATACTACTAAAGCTCTCACTATCATGACATTTAACTGGATGGGACACTGCATCACAGAACAACAATTTTCAAACCAAGATACCTCAAATGGACTCTAAGAATGTGTCAAAAATCTTGGACACATGACTCCCCAGGGAATGACATTTGGGGAAATTGTGGCTGCTTCAGTGTTATTGGCTGTTGCTGCGCTGCTGGGCTGCTACTGCTGCAGTTACATGATCTTCACTTTCAGTGTTCTGTAGCAATTTCCCAGCCAGTCTCACAATCCCTCACTACCTCTCTCACTTAGGAAGAGACATTTTTCTGCTGCTGGAAAGGGAAGGAGAAAGGGAGGGAGAAACAGGGAGGAAGGAGCACCTAATACTCATAATACTACTCATGTACCTTTGCCAACCTGTCCCACCTGTCCCACATACCTTTCTCAAACTATTTATTTATTTATTTATTTATTTATTTGATTGATTTGATTGATTTATACCCCGCCTCACTTCCCCGATCAAGGGGAACTCAAGGCGGCTATGCCACTCCTATGCCTTCACTGACCTATACAACCTATTTTTCACATTCCCATGTACCATCCCTGATCTGCATAACTTCCCACATGCCTTCCTGACCCACACAACACCTTTAACATGCCCCCAACCCACTCTTTGCTAATGCTTGAATACAAGGTATGCCTTGTTCCTCTTCCCCTAATGAGGTAATTTATATACTGAGTCCATCTTCTCCAAGCCTTACTCTTTCTGTCTTTATAAAGATTAGCACACAGGGAAGTAGCCTCATTGCTTCCTTTTTACCTGCACTCTTCAATAAACAAAGCTATTTGCAAAGAAGAACATTTCCCACCTCTTGAGAGACAGATAGGATTCATCCATTACACAAACTTTATAGCAATTTGTTTGTTTGTTTGTTTTGGCTAAATACCATCTATAAATCTAGCTATGGTTTTAAACTTTGAATTATGATTGGCATAAAGCCATTCTTGATTTTAATCATAGTCAGTTGAACAAGCTATAGTGGTTTATTCCACCCTAACATGACATAATAATGTACAAACAGCTGGGTTGTGAGCTGGAATTATGGAACATCTAAATAATCAACTGCCAAGATTTCAACTGCTTCAGATTAACTGATTAATATTGCAGCTCTGTGAAATATGTCTGATAATGAAGCAATCTTTGCCGAGGAAATTACCCTAATCAAGAGCAATGAAAGACCAAGCAAACTAGCCTATGAAATCCAATATCACATTTATTCCTTTTCTTAGATTGGCATTCCTGAAAGTTAACTACTGCAACCTGCTGTTAAATCCAGGTATTGCCAGAGTCATACATTAATAGAAAGTTTTAAGTTCATATAAGCATAGCTAAACATTGTAAGGAGAAAGCCATGTCCCATCTGTGGTAGACCACTAAATATAATTAAAAGGTGTCAACTTTGCAGTGCAAACAATTAATCGGTAGAATGGCTTGCTTTTCAGAAGTTGTGGGCGCTCCATCACTGGAAGTTTTTAAGTGGTCATCTATTTGTCTGGAATGGTATAGGGTCTACTGCTTCAGCAAGGGGTTGGAGTAGATGACCTCCAAAGTCCCTTCCTATTCTGTTATTCAGCTTTCATGAGCTGCAGTTCACAAAAGAAAAGTACCTGATGAAGTGAGCTTTGGTTCACAAGACCTCATGCCTTTGAATAACTGGATAGTCTGAAAAGTTTAGCTAAAATTCTCCAGCCTCTTCTTTGTATATTTAGGCTGTGATTCTAAATGCATTTCCTCAAATTCCCAACATCCAATACAATTGAGTCACTTGGATATGTTTGTACTATGAGCGATGTTGACGGGCAATGAGGATATATGGATCCGGAGAGGTCAGCAACATCCTCAGGTATAAAACAGTACTGAGTAATTTGATGTGCAAAAACTAATTTAAAAATAGAAATGACTGGAGTTGTATGATAAACAGCCAGAATTGTATATGTGTCAACATGTAGCGTGATTGGAGATCTCGGAATTTTGTTGTTTGCTTGCAGGCATTTCATTAACTGATTAGGTAACATCACCAGTGTTCAACATACTATTAAGTATCACTTTTTCATTACTAAGATTTCATCATGTTCATCAAACTCTGACAGACTTGCATGATCTCAAGTAAAATTGCTAAAATTTCAGTAGATCACACACAAAGTTGAAATTATTCAAGACTTGGCAATTCTGTGAGATTTTGCCCATTGGGGGGAAAAA
Organism: Boaedon fuliginosus; assembly: GCA_027560395.1. NCBI lineage: Eukaryota > Metazoa > Chordata > Lepidosauria > Squamata > Lamprophiidae > Boaedon > Boaedon fuliginosus. The sequence continues at coordinate 104,543 of JANHGC010003666.1, forward strand.
CCCCAAACAGTTTTTTTTTTAATTTAATGTTGAGATTCCAATAGGAAACATCTTGGCATCACCCTCTCAGATTCTAATCATACGAAAGTACAAGGTTTTGTTCAAGCACCGAAAGCTTAATGTGACTTTGGCCTCTGTGCTCAGCTCAACAAATCACAGCTAAAACAAACTTTGCTTTAGCATCATATCTGAACAGTCATAATCTGGATTTATATATATTAACATATTAATATTTAATATTAATATAGTAGCTTTAGATTTATCCTTAGCCAGTGGAATTGTTCTTTGGGTTTAATAAATCACCTGGCCTTAATTTAGATAATCAAGCCTCACATAGGGAACCTGCTTGGAAAAGGATTCTGGTACTCTAATCTTTTTTATCTGGAAAACTTCTCCAAAAAAATTCATTGCTACTTATTCATAAAGCCTTTGGTATGGAAACACTCTTTCGGGTATCACAAACTTTGTTTCTAGTTTCATTCTCCAGAGGGGCTAATGTTTCTTCTGTGCTTCAGTTTTATATCCCATTTCTGAGCTTTTCCCCCTATTAAAATAAATTCAGTTATGCTGGTGAATACATTCCGGCTGATCACTCAATACCAAGTACAAGCTGCATTTATCTACAGCTCTAGGCAATGCTTGGAATAGAAGGCCACTCTCACACCATTAGGCAGTGGTAGGATATTATTTCTTTATTTCTTTATTAAATTTATACGTTGCCCATTTCACTGCCAAGTGACCCTTGGTGGACAAACTTTTCTATTTCTGCTGTGCACTCTTCTCTTTCTTCCTATTAGCGTGCTGGCGTCATGCCACTAATCAATTCATTTGGGGGATTGGCTCAGTTATTGGAGTACAGCAGGGAAGATCTGGATTTGTGTTGTTTAAGTGTTCCCTTTATTTTTTTGAGCAGCTTATATCACTCTGAAAGGTGGCTATCTACATTTCAGAGATGGAATCAACTGAGAGTTTGAATATGAGACATGGGATGGGTATTGCTATATGGGATATCTGCTGGCAACCAGCGATACAATTCCATAGTTAACTGCATGTGAGGCTTTTTTTTTTTTAAGTTAGGTTGTCCCCCTTGATGTACAAGGTGTTCTTGCTTAAGCCTCTGGACCATATTTGGGGATTGACAGTATATCACAATTTCTGGAGTACATCAGATTTATGGTACTTGGGGATTTCATCTAAACCAAAATCAGACACAGCATATTATGGCCTAAAAATGCAGGGACTAGTGCTATGGATATAACTTTTAATATATTCAGATATTATAACTAAACCCAAGGAAGGAAGGCTGGTATTGATGTGAGTTCTTTTAACTAACTAGTTGCTCTAAAAATAAGCTTCATCCCTGCTAAAACATTCCCAATTTTTCCCTGTATAAGATCATCTCCATAAACTGTGTATTAAGCCCTACAGGGCTTAGGACCAGAGTATTTGTGAGACCACCTGCTGCCATCGACGGCCTCCCATCGCCCAGTTCAGTCCCACAGAGTCGTCCTTCTCAGGGTGCCTTCAGCCAGACAGTGTTGGCTGGTGGCCTCCAGGGGGAGGATTCCTTCTCTGGAATCATCTGCCCCCAGAGCTCCGGACAATTCCCAACCTTCGATCCTTCCGCCGTGCCCTAGGATGAGCCCATCGTTAGTTTTAATAATTTGTTTAATTTGATTCCAACTTTAAATTTGTTCTCCCACTTTTAAATTATTTATTGGATTTAAATGAAAATTAATAGGGCTTTAAAATTTTGTATTATATTGTTATTTTTACTGCTGTGAGCTGCCCTGAGTCCGCAGGGAGAAGGGCGGCATATAAATCCAATAAAATAAATAAATAAATAAATAAATAAATAAATAAATTTCTCTGACATAGAGATTATATGCTGCCCAGCTGGTGTACAAAGATGACCTCACAGAGCCCTAGGGGTACAGGTAAGCAGGTCCAGAAAAAAGGGCAATAGGTCCATGACCTCATAGATATATTGCCCCTACCAAATAGTTATACAGTTAAAGGGTGATGGCAAATTTTCTCAGCAGACACTGAAAGCTGAAGTTGGGAGTTCAAGAGGACTCAAGTAGCAATGGATCTATGAAAGTGAGTGTGGTACCAGTGAAGGGTTAGTTAAGATGTGCTTCCATTATTTCTCACATTTACAGAGGGAAAAAAAACCTGTCCTAGTAATAACAGGAATAAAAGAAATTAGTTAAACAGTAGGCCAAATCAGCAGATACATAAACTTTTATTTATTAATTTTATTGACTAAGTCTGTGCAGCTTACAATATTAAAAGATAAAACATTCTAAACAAAAATATAAAAATGCAATAGCTAAAAGACGGGGAGGCCAGGAGTAGGATGAGTGTGGGGGTGGACAGGTGGGATTTGATATTAATTTATCAGCCACCTTGCCAATAATTCCTCTATTGTCTGATAGATATCCAACATATCAAGAAGACATTTCTGATCCATACAATATTGCCATATTCAGTAGGTATGGTTAGTTTCCCTCCATTGACCTTGCTGAATATCTTTAGCTTGGATGGCTTTTAATCTTATTGATTTAGCTCTGTTGTTTTTATCTTGCTATGTTATTGTTTTGTTGTAGTTTTCAAATTTTTATGTATTTTTATTATCCAGGCAATGTTGATGATGAGCTAGTATAATAATAGCTAAACAAGCCAACCAAGAAATAGAAAATAATTTTGTGCCATAAGTACCTGAAGATGTCCTTAAAGAGCATAAAAACATTGGGTATCTTGTGATCCATGCACTCACAAAAATTACATTTCAAGCCATAAACTCACTGAGTCTATTATTTCTCTAAACCAGTGTTTCTCAAGCTCAACAGCTTTAAGGTGTGTGGACTTCAACTCCCAGAATTCCCCGGCCTGCATGCTGGTCACTGACTTTAATAAATTTCATGTTCAGTGCTGCTGGTGATAATCAGTTTATAGATGCTTCTCTAATTTGAGCAGATGTAGTTTTACAAAAAAGATACTATATAGCCATTGCTCATGAGTGATTGGTCAGTCAAGATATATTTCCCAAGTCAGTTTTATTTTTGAAAGAGATGTATTTATAATATCAATTGAACTTTCTATAATGAGATGAACCCATTCAGCTAAACTGATTAATTGCAGGTAAGACATAACTTCTAAAAAATGTGGACTCATTTGGAATTCCATGTTGTTTAATTAAAATAGAAGCAATGGCTGTAATTTGATATTACTGTATCCATATTGCATGCAGTTCATCTTGCTTATCTCGGTAAAAGCATTTTCACTGTAGAAACAATCTTTTATCCTAAAAGCTTTTGTATGCATCCAATCTTTATGTAGTAAATAGTTATCTTTAAATAGGTAGTTGGGATGATCTAAAAAAAATCAAAGGAGGGGAAAAAAGGAACTACATATTTCATCTGCAGTTGCTTGGCCATTAAACCACTTAGTAATGTGTTTTATTGAAAAGCAATTTACCACTGTAAAAGGGAAGAGCACATATTTCCATTTACTGTCTCAGTTATGTCCCAGGAGATAGTTCCATTATCATGGAGATAACGGTGACGCAGATGCATTAATTGATTTAGTTGAAATGCATAAAAATCAAAGTTCAGATTAGGTATAGCAAAGCTTCCTTGACACTTCAGTCAGTTTAAAACAGAACTGGCAAATCTAATACAATTTCTCACACTTTTCCATTCAGAAAGCTTGTTCTTAGATAGAAGTAATAATTTGGTATTGAAAAATAATAATTTGGGAAGTATTATCATTTTAATTATCATAGATCTTTCTAAAACTTGAGAAGGGTTTTCCCCCTTCATTTTGATCATTTTCCCCTTTAACCAGCATGAGAAGATAGGATTTCAATTTGTTCTATATCTTTTAAGGACAATAATTCTTAGAGATTTCATTCAGCAATAGGTGAGTTTTAAATGTATAAAACTCTATGTATACTGTGTATCTTTTAGTTTCTATATTTCATTTCTTTTCCTATATTAATTTTGAATACCAAGATTATATGGAATGTATACAGAGTACTACTGATTGTGGATTGGAAGTAAAAATATATACAGTATGCCAATAACAAAAATGCTAAGTTGATGGAATTTATTTTTAGTATTAATTATTGTAACTTGTAAAGAAACTCATAACAGATTGGGTGTCCAACAAGGAGAGCAAAATGTATGGAGGCAAGTGTAGAGGGGCGAATATATGTATGCAGGTATGTGAACTGGTGTAATGGATGACTTGTATGAAAGACCTTGGGGAAAGAGAGAAGGAGAGGCTGCCTAGGAAACAGATAGGAGAGGCAGGAGCCCCAGTGTCTTAACGGTCAGAGACAAAAAAAAATTAGGAAGGACCTGCCCTAATGGAGCAAGCAGTTGAGAATGGTGGTGGGAAGTTTGTGCATTCAGACTTTCAAGATTCGTTAATGTAGACTTATGAAAAAAATATAATTAGTTAAACTTGTTGGCTGTCCTCTCTGGTTTACCTGGGAAGGCGGGCATTTTCAAATGATGCAAATTACAATGATGCACTATTGATGTATTTTATCCATGTTGGATGAAGTTATAATACATGTTACACCATCATGGCTTCCCTCATACTCCTAGATCGTAAAACTTAGACTATGGCTTTATTTCAATTGCAAAGATAGGAAGACAAAAACCTCCTCATCTCTTTGATTAATTTAATTGGTCTAAAATAATGCCCTTAGTGCTAAGAATAATTCTTGAAGTGGCATACATCCTTCTAATTATGAGTTCTAATTCTGAAGCCAGGTTAATCTTCAAACACCTTGAATGCATCTAAGATGAAAAAGTTAAAGCTTTAGGTGTAGAATCAATGACATGATTCGTTTGGTTAAAATTACTGGTGTTTTTTTTTATCTTGATTTAAAGGTGTAATTGGGTAATATGAGCCAACCTGCAGCTTTTCCTTCTTCTGTAACTAGCTCATCAGTATGGTTATTTTTCCAGTTTTCCAGTATGATATTTTCTTTCAGAATAACTAATAATATATAAAATAAAATTATTTCTCAATATAAATTAACAGTCTTTCAATGACAAACAAGCAGATCTTTAACATTTTGTAGAAATTAAGTAAAAACATGCTTAGCTCTGAAGTTCAAGTATGAGTATCTATTTGAGGAACAAGAACAGTTTCTAAATTTGATAATACATAAAAGTAGAATTATTTACATTTATAGATATAAATTTGGTATCTGATATCAGCTAAGAATTTCAGATAAGGGAAGATTTTTAAAAAAACCTGCAGCAAAATTTTTAGAATAAGAATCTAAAAACCAATAATCCAATTAATTTAATAACAGAAATGGTCCTAAAAAAGATTCTTCAGAGAAATAAAGTAACAGTATTTAGTCCAGGGGTCTTCAAACTGACAGCTTTAAGACTTGTGGACTTCAACTCCCAGAATTCCTCCTCCAGTCATGTTAGCTCAGGAATCCTGGGAGGGCAGCTCACCCTCTTGCCTTGGGGGCGGGGCTTGGGCAGCATACCCCTCCACCCTGTGGGTGGGGCTTGGCAGGGGGACATTAAGCATTCCATTTTTTCTAAAAAGGGGCGGTGAACCAACAAAGTTTGAGAAACACTGCACTAGCCAATAACCTGGTTTCGCCCGGGTATTTATTTATCGCAATGCTGTATTAGAGAGGAAAATCCTGTAGTCGGGACTCATGGTGTGGTAGCTCTATGTCTCTTATGTAGTAGCTCTATGTCTCTTATTGTTTAGTCGGGCCTCACGCTGCTCTCTTGTGCAGCATCACAAGTCAGAGGGAGCCCCTTTGTGGAGTACTGTGAAACTGTCACCATGGCATCTCCACTATTTTTAAGGCACAAAGACCCCCCGCTCCCCCGAGGGTCTCTGTGTTTGTTCCCAGAGGGTAAGTCATCTGTGTACCAAGTTTGGTTGAAATTGCTTGAGCTGTTCCAGAGCTATGCTAGAAGACACACACACACACGCACACACACACACACACGCACACACACACACGCACACACACGGTTTTATATAGAGAGATAAGGATAAGCAAAAACTAGAAAATTTCCTATCAGGAGGAGAATCAAAGAGTATGCATTCTATGCATTTGAGTCTGGGAAGAAAGACAAAAGGAGGCGCCCTCAGATAAGCAATCTTATAAAGAATCTTATAAAAATAGAGCAAGAAATGAAGAGGGCACACATTCTGTCACCCATTTCTAAAATTCAGGTGAAATTAAATTAGAATTCATTTCTTTTGTTTTTGAAACTGTTAGGATACGAACTTTCTGATATAAAACACAGCACAAATTTCAACTGCTTATTAGATATCAAATACTGACAAAATTTGGTTTTTATGAGTTTGCAGAGACCCCGCAGTGAGAGCTTCTGTAATTAGCTTGTTTTTATTTCCGCAAAACTTCAGCTCATAAATCCCAAAGGATTTGTATCTTGAATCTTTCATTTTCTACAGCTGGAGAACAGTTTGACTCTCATCGTTTGGTGTGTGCATGTGTGAATGGGATGCTCATTTACTGTAATAATAATGTCTTTGGAGAGTTTGGTAGTTAAGAAACATTGTCTCAGTGCCATGCATGTGCATTTTATGTGGGATTGTTGTGAAATGTAGAGAGACAGGCAGTATGTTCTTGGGTTGTTAGAGGAAATAATATACAGTCCTCTTTTTTCCTGCTTTGGGGCCTTTTTCAGTGGCACATATTTGGATAGTGACTTTGATTTTCAAAGTATTCCACCTTTACTTGCAAGATTATTTTCAGTATATTGAGATTTTTAATTATGGAGTCAAATGGCCTTCTGAATTTATCTGCCATTTGTCCAAGTCCTGTCAATATTTATTAACAATTCAGTGTTAATTGGTAGATGTGGAGATTGCTTGGAACGGATTAGCCAATGCCTTAAATTAATCTGCTCCAGAAAGTCTCCCCCCCTCTCCACTTTGAATTCTAGCTTATGGTTGCTGGGGTCTATTTATTCAGGCAGCAACGAGATGGGCTTGGAGTGGTCTTTTGGTTGCTCCCTTGGAGCAAAATAGGTTGAAAATTTCTATCATTGCTTCTTTTATCTCCCTATTCAAGGGAATGCTCTAAAATGGTGTTAATTGGGATTGGTAGTGCGTTTTTTTAATTTAATGGATACAGAAGCTAAGAAGAGTAGTGATCTTCAGAATATTTTAATACTCTTTTCCATCTCTCCTTAAATATTTCTCTTCGGGTTGTTTTTTAGGTTTGGGAGGTCATATTCACTAAAGAAAATCTAGTGCTGTGAGATTATTTTCTGATTTTTCTTATTATCATGATGCAAAAAAGTTGCTGAGGGCCTAGAATGAATGCAGAGAAGAGAAACAAAGATGGAGGCTAAACCACAAAGATGGAGCTAAACCATATAATGAACAGCTAAGGGAACTAGGTATGTTTAGTCTAACAAAGAGAAGGCTGAGGGGTGACATAATAGCTGTCTTCAGTTACTTGAAGGGCTGTCACAGGGAAGTGGGGATCGATTTATTCTCCAAAGCACTTGAGGGCAGGACAAAGAGCAATGGGTGGAACCTAATCAGAGAGAGATCCAACCTGAAACTAAGGAGAAATGTCCTGACAGTGAGAACAATTAGTCTATGGAATAGCTTGACCCCAAGAACTGTGAGTGCTCCATTGCTGGTAGTTTTCAAGAAAAGGTTGGACGACCATTTGTCCAGGATGGAATAGGGGCTCCTACCTTGGGCAGGGGTTGGACTAGAAGACCTCCAAAGTCCCTTCCAATCATCATAGTATGATTCTATGATTTCTCCTTCTTTCCAAATGGTCTATTTAGCAAGAAATATATCTACTTTCCTCTGTTTTGTCATTTTGTCCCAATGCTTTTTGCCATTGGCACAGGAGAAGAGGCCTCTTAGTCTGTAATGCCAAAACCCAGGAATATGATATCATCTTTTTCAAATAGCAAGGTTTTTTTTAAAGGCATAAGCAGATTCTCACAAGCAACTAGAAGCAACAGGATAATTATGCCAAGGTGGGAATCAGATACTGCAACAAATGCAGACATCTACTTTGCTGTCACATCTATACAACATCACCACAATGCATACAGTTTAAAGGCACTTTCACATTGTTTTTCCAAAGCGATATATATATATGTCGCCTGCCAGCAATGCCCTCTGGATTCAACATAGGACAAACAGGACAAAGAATGAAAACACACAAATCTGATATCAGAATTCAAATTAAGGGCAATGTAATATTAAAACATTTCAGCTTTCCATTGCAGACCTCAAAAATCAGGACATTGACAGCAATATCAAGTGAGAAACTGAACATGTGCAAAAAAGTATTAGGCAATTTCAGAAGGTTTTAACAGCCACAATGGGTTTTTAATTTTTAATTGTGATGGTACTTATAGTATGCCTCCATATAATTTACCTCTGCATAACCAACTTAACTTCCCCTCCCTTCCCTTTACCTATCCCAATTTAAATCGTACATTAGTCAAACTTCTCTATACTACTGATAACATGAGCTGCAGCTTATGAAAGCCTATGCCTTTTAATGAAATTTGTTAGTTGAAAAAGCTGCAGTTAATTTCTTATTTCTACTGTCATAAATGTGAGCAGAGCCCTGTGTTGATCACATGGCATTGCAACCACATGCTTCCTATTATAATAATTCCTTGTGTCGGAAGCTCTCTATTAACTGAAAAGGCAATGCTATTTCTAGCTACAGTTCTCACTGGAGAAGTAGGAGCTACAATTATCATGGAAGAAACGTTAGTTTCTCACTGAAAGGGGCAAGTGGCTCAAATGCCCAGCTTTTAATCTTTCAGCATGGTAACTGCACAAAGAGTCCTGATACAAAATGCCTATAAAGGCATATGAGGCAATGGGGCTCTACAGGGCATCCAGCAATTTCGTTTCCTTTGAAATCAGGAACAGATATGTTCTGTTTTGTGTCCCTTGCATTGTTCCTTATTTTAAAATATTTTAAACAATTTATAATAGTCCAGAGTTAATGGGAATTGGAAGAATAGTAATAGTAATATTTATTATATTACTTATAATTCATATTTATATATAATTTGTGTTTATAATCTTATATAATAATGCCAGCAGACAATTGTGATTTCTCATTATTGTGTATATAATAATCATTTATTTTAAAAATACATTATTATTACTATCTCGTTTGCCTATCCCAGGTCCTTGAGAAGGATGCTATAGATCAGAGGTGTCAAACTCAAGGCCCGGGAGCCAGATCTGGCCCATGGGGTGCTCAGATTTGGCCCATGAGGCTGCCCTGGAAACAGCGAAGGACCGGCCCTTGGTGCGTCGGCCGGTGAAAACAGAGCTCAGGAGCCTGTCGGGCCACCAAAGGTGCCCTCAACATGAGTGAGGTCAAGCTGGCCATGCTCACCCTGGCCACGCCACCCCTGCCCTCCCGAGGTCAAACAGAACCCTGATGCAGCCCTCAATGAAATTGAGTTTGACACCCCTGCTATGAATGGATAAAATCCCCATAAACTTCTAGCTGACTGTGTGACCAATCATAATAATAATATGTTTAAATGTGAAATAGATGAACACTGATTGGCTTCTGGTTCCCTGTGTTCAGTTATTTGCCAGGAAGGACAAGTGTTGATTGGTTGTCAGTTTTATATGAGCTGTTCAGACCTGCAAACATTCATAGAATCCTGATCCTGGCAAATAATGAAAATAGCTTTAATAGTCCTGGCTACATTTTAAAATGGAACCAGAAAAGTGAGGAGACAGAATGACTAGTTGCCTAAAGCATTTGTTACTGAGGATGCTTCCAGGAAGTTGTTAGTGCTATCAAAAATATTCTGAAGCCAGTTCCACTTAATGGGTTTATCATGGGAAGAAAAAACAACTGGAAAAATTATGGGAGTGAGGCCAGAGCGATTACAAAATTCTCCTGGGAAGTTTGTGAAACAATATTTTGCTTTACTTAGGAAGTCCCTACCCTTAACCCTGAGGCTATTGGGGGTGGGGAGCAGGGGGTTGGGGGTGGGTGGGAGAAAAGATTGACAGTATCAGCTCAAATTTCAAGCCAAAATGAGAACTGCCCAGCTGGGATTTCATTTAATCAGGGTTGGAAAAATTACAAATAAGGCCATGTTTACCGGGCTCTCTGTGTTCTTTGCTTGCTTTCTCCCACAGGCCACCATGTTCTACAGCAGAGTACAGAGCTGTATGTTAGCAGCTGGCTACCTGGCTTATCTCCTTGTGGGTGCTCTCATCTTCCAGGTTCTGGAAAAAGATGCTGAGAGACTACAAGGCATCACCTTTAAAATGAAGGAGGACTTTCTGAAGAACTTCACTTCCCTCAGTGCAGCGGAGGTGAACATCTTTGTGGAGGTAGGCCATTCTTTCTGAATTGAATCAAGAAAATAATGAATCCAAAAACTGTGGTGCTTTGAATATAATCAGTGGAGATCAAAAGTTCCTTTCCTTTCCTTTCCTTTCCTTTCCTTTCCTTTCCTTTCCTTTCCTTTC
>JANHGC010003669.1:33727-43975 GCA_027560395.1 Boaedon fuliginosus
TTCTCGGTGAGAAACTTGACTCCCTGTTTGCATTCTCCTGCCAATTATTTTGCTTTGCTAACAAATATACATATCATCGAGCATTGCAATCTAGCCTGTTTGTTTGTGTGTGTGTGTGTTTACTGTTAATTGGAAGCGGGGAACAGAACAGTCAGTTTTCAAATCCATACACCTGTGCATGCAGGTCATTAGGGAAAAGCAAAATATCAATTAATTTAACAAAAATATATCGAACTCCAAGACTGTTCTAACAGTGTGGGAGACTAAAAAAAAAGTGAATGTAATGTCAGTCAGTCAAATTGTATGCTGATGAAATTCCCTTTGGATACCCAGAAGAGGGAGTAGCTGCTCAATGGTGTTCCTTGAAAGTAGTGCTGCCCAAATTCTTGCCTAACCCAAATCCCATTCATGCTAATGAAAGCCACAAAATCTTCTGAAATGGATTTCAGAGCCACTTTATGCCCAGTTTAGAAACAGGAAAGTAACATAATGGTTCCTGGGGTTCTATCATAACAAATTATTGGACAAATTATCATTTTGGGATTATTCATGCTGAATGGAGAAGACAGGCATTTTTGAACAACATACTATGGGGGTTCTAAACCAATTCAGAACCAGTCTAGAACCAGTTCAGAATGCCCATTGCACTACATCAATGTTTATGTATGTGAGAGAGGGAGATGGGAGTGAGAGAGAGAGAGACAGAGAGAGAAGGAAGAGAGTGAGCTACTTATTTTTTAATTTTAGAGAATATAAATAACTCACAAATGGAAGGATCGTGTTGCATTTATACGAATATATATGTGAATATTATGGCTGCTAGTACTTCAACTGTTTGGTTATGTTTTTAACTCTCCATCATTCTGGAGCCCCCCAAAAAGACAGACTGAAGGACACTGTTTATTTTGATGGATAACCATTAAACATATCAATAAGGAAAAAGAGATAAGTCTTTTTTAGACAAAAGCCAATGTTTTTCTTGCCCTATGTAGGCAACTAATAATAGAGCCACTAGTACTGAGAACTGACTATTGAAATGCTGGATTGGGTTACCTGTTCTCAGTGTGGTGAGGGATACTAGAAAGCATCTCTCAGCAACTCAGAACAAATTTTAAAAAACAACCAACTGCAAAATTTGCTTTGCCAAGATCTTCTTTTGGCCTATGAAGTTGAATTGTTCACTTAATATAAATATTACTTATTGTGACAAATTTCATAGCTGTCCTCTATATGTACTTGGGAACAGTGCTTTTTTTCTAAAAAAAAAAGGTACCGGAACTAAAAGAAAAAGGTACCAGAACTCCCGTCGTATTGCGCATGCGCACCATAGATATACTAATATACAAAAGAAGTCTAAGGAAAAAAAGGTGCCGGAACTCCATTCCGGTGCGTTCCCCCAGAAAAAAAGCACTGGGAACACGGCTATCATGTCACCCCCTAGACCTTCTTTTCATAAACTAGACATTTCCAATTTCTAAAACAGATCTTCATATGCTTTTGCTTCCTGTCCCTGAATGATCTTTGTTATTCTTCTCTTCACTCTTTCTAGAGTCTCAACGTCTTTTTTTATATATTGTGGTGATCAAAACTGGTTGCATTAATCCATGTGTGGTCTTACCATGGCATTATAAGTACTAACACGTCACGTGGTTTTGACTCTGTTCCTCTGTTAACGCAGCCTTGGACTGCATTGGCTTTTTTGGCAGCTGTAGCACCCTGCTGGCTCATATTTAAATGATTGTCCACTAGGACTCCAAGATCCTTCTTGCAGTTACTACTATTGAGCCAGGTATCACCCATATTCTATCTGAATTTGGTGAAGGAAGAACCTTACTTTTTTCATGCCCACATATCATCGAAAGAAACATGAAGGAGGTGAAAAATGATATTTGAATATTGGAGCAAATTCCTGGTAGGCCATGGAAGAGATTTGTTCCTTCTTCCCTTACTTTGTCCCTTTCCTCAAACACACAAAATAGCAATATGCATGGGGTCACATCAGAATGTGTTTGCCTTTCATGTGTTGCATCCTTCCAAAGAGATTTTATTTATTTTATTTATTTTATTTATTTATTTGATTTATACCCGTCTCTCTTCCCTGGTCAAGGGGAACTCGAGGCGGGTTACAACATGAATAAAAACATTTGTAATAGTATATATTTAAAACAATTTATAACTATAAAACAGTAAATCCCAATCATACACCAGGCATCTCTTTTCCTCATCTTTCTCCATTCCTATCCATTCTCTTATCTCATGTTAGCCATGGACCTACACCCCCCTCCAAAAAAAGTTCAGGAATGGCTTTTAACTAGACATTTCACAATTGTTTTTTTTTTCTAAATTTATCTAAAAAAACAGACGAAGAGTTTAATTAGCAAGCTCCAAGTAATAGTTATATCCTTTTCCCTCTGCTATCAGCTTTCACTTTTATTTACGATGGGAGTCCCTCTTGTATCTCTTTTCCCACAGGACTCGCTATCAGTAATATTTCTGTGATCTGGGAATAAACTAAAATTTAAAGTTACTTATAATCAATGCATTTTAATGATTTCTTATTTTTTTTTTTAAAAAAAAATATTTCAATCAGGAAAAGCAGCTTTGTAGTCAAAATCCCATGCTGGCCTTGAGTGGGAGTTTTTCCAGCCTCTGCCTAAATCCAAAAAAATACTGCAATCTTCTGGCACAGGCTCACTGTAATGCTTTAAAAACAATTTAGCAACTGTCATTGCTGTAATTACAGTAACTAATTACCATCCTTAGCAAACAAATAGCTTAACATAATACGCAAGCCGAATCAATTTTGAAGAAATGCAAATTCCGAAAGCAAAAAAGGGCATTTTGGCAAACCTGAAAGAGAAGCGGGAAAATAATACACTTTGTTTTATCTCCACATAATTCCCAGGGAATATCATATCATAAATATTTGCATTCAGTTCTTATCAGGACATTTGCATTTGCTTCCTTATCAGTCTGCAGGCTGGACTCTGCCAGATAGAGAGTCGAGCTCCACACCATGTACATATTTCTAATGAATCACGTCTCAGGCTGAAAGAATATTTTGGCTGGAACTTTATCACTCAGATGAAGAGGTCATTTACACTCCAAGTCAGTTCATCTTGGAATCGTCTTGAGATTCCAGAGTGATTCAGTGGGTTTCTTTCTGCTTTTCCTGCATGCTTCTGAGCAAACCCAAATAACCCCAAACCTGGTTTCTTTTAATGTTGATAACAGTTCCATATTGAAACAGTTTTCAAATAGGCCTATGGCTGCATTCCTAAAAATGTAAAAAGTGCTTTCCGCTTTGGTTTACAGGGAGATCTTGTAATGTGTGATTCTTGATAGAGCTGAGCATCTTGCCAAACAATTATATGAAGAAGGGCTTTTAATGTCTCAGTTGAGTTTAGAAACGCAATAGCACATCTTTTTGTGAGATCTTGCGTGTGTAATTCCTTGATTTAAAACAACGTGCTGCCCATTATGCTGATTTCAAAGCACCCTTTATCATTTTGTGGGTATCTATTGGCCCTGGTGGGCTTAAACCTGTATCCCAAATTCACAAAGCCCTGTTCCTAAAGATACTGTGCTTTCTGAAACCCATCTTTTTTTTAAAGTACATGCTGTGTAAAAAGTGATCAGGCAAGAGGTCTTTCCAATTATTGGTGGAAACAGCATTCTCCCCTGAGGGAGGGATTCCTCTGTAGGAAATTAACTCAGGAAACTTAACACCACTCCTTTCTTTGTTGTTATTGTTAGTTGCGAAATCATGTCTGACCCATCACGACCCCATGGACAACTTTCCTCCAGGCCTTCCTGTTCTCTACCATCCCCTGGAGTCCATTTAAGCTCTCACCGACTCCTTTCTTAACCACCCATAATTATCAATCGACTATTTTAAATTCACTAAACTCATTCATATAAGGCCCAAGCTGAAAGAAAGAATCTGATTGAAGCCCTAATATAACTTTCTGCCTTATTACACATTATCTTCAATAAGTAAATTTCTGAGACAACAGAAATAATAGCAATACAGGCCAGCCTCAAGAGAAGGCATGCATGTAGGCAGGTGGGTGGGTATATTCTGTGGAAAGACTGGGTTATCTTTCTCTTTTATTTTGCATACCACATTTCAGTTTATCTGAACACAAACTGCAATTTCTAGTTCATCATTATTCAAATATCTGACAAAGCCAATTTAAACCAGTGGAAAAACTGTATCAACTGTTTACTTACAGTCTACTCCCACTGTCCCAACGTCTGCGATTTCTGATAATAGACTTCAGCTTGCATAAGGATAAGAAAAAGAGAGTATCAAAAGCTTAGGAGGAGAAGATGCAGAGCTCTTATATGTATAGTACCGATGAAAACAGGATCCTATATTTTAAACGCTTTCATGAACAAGGCAATTTTTGCAGTCACAGCTTGCCAGGTACAACTGAAGAAAATCTGCACCTGTGGAATTATTTTTTATGGGGCATATTCTTTAGTGCATTTGGTCACCCTATCGCAGCGCTGGAGGATTTAAAAAGGTAGCAAGAACAGGTAACCAGCCCTGTTGCTGAACATAAGGCAGTCCTCCTAATGCAGGAGTGTCAAACTCCCGTTGTCATGGCGAAGTCACATGATGTATCAGGACTTTTTCCCCTTCGCTAAACTGGGCATGGGTGTGGCCAGCACATGATGCATCCAGCCCGCAGGCTACAAGTTTGACAGTTCTGTCCTAATGAGTCAAATATAGCCTTGGGGCATATGAGTCAATTACTTATGACATAATCCATCTTATCTAGAGGACTGTGCAAGTTTAAGTATAATTTTTTTTCTGAAAGTATTGATAAAATTTCCAAAAAATATTGGAAGGTGCATTACAGGTAATCCTCAACTAGTCACTTTGCCATCATTTGAAGTTATGATGGGGTTACTTACAATCCAGATTCAAAGTTCTAATGGTCAGGCTCCCTCCGGTCATGTGATCACACTTTGCAACCAGGCTGTATTTAAGGCCATTTACAGGGTATCACAGTCACGTGACCATGTTTTATAATGATTTTAACTTTTATTGAAAATAAGGATTTACTTCTGGTTTTCGGCAGAACTGTGCCATATGGAAGCAGACAGCTGTCCTTGCCTTGGCATGCTTCCAACTAGACAAAAATGCATCTTTACTCAAATCTTTAGATTACTGTATGCTGTAGATCAGGGGTGTCAAACAGGCGGCCCACAGGCTGGATGCGCCATGCTCGGGACACGCCCACCTGGCTCCGCAAAGGGGGAAAACATTGAGATACATCACATGACGGCAATGTGACACCGCGAGTTTGACACCCCTCCTGTATTTGAATTTTAATAGGTTAAATAAGGAATGTTCTGAATATTATTTTCAGGTTATTAGTGGATAATGAGGTACATGAAAAGACATGTAAGCATGAAATGCTGATTTTTTTACAATAGAGCTGCTTTAGATTAAAGTTCTATCCATGATATATTATTGATACTTCATAGTTTTATAAAGCAAACTACTCCACTTTATTTTCATTTTTTTCATACCTAGCAGTGGAGTTGAAGGGAGGAAATCCCAGTAATATGAAGAAGACCAGCAGTTTTTTTGTGGTGAATTTGCAAGCTCATCTGGCATAAAAATAATCTTTATCTTCCCTGTATTATCATTTGTTTTAGGTTTGTCTTTGAGGTGGGAAGGGCTTAAAGTTAAGAGGCTATTATCAGAATGAAGGATGCAGGAAATCCAAAATATTTATGTTTGTCTATGGCACATGGACAAGAAACAGTACTCAGGAAAAGGGTTTTCTGATTAAGTGATTGAAAACACTCTGGTGTGTGTTAATAGTTTCTTCTGTCCAATAGATAACATCATCTCCAGCCTTATCACTGTTCTTGAACTTAGTTTAAACATTTTCTCCTGCTCTTCTAATTACTGCATATTAGCTGCACTTCGAAGTATGCAGTTTCCTTGCTTCTATTCTTCTCATTTATTTCCTTTCCAATTTCTATCACTAAGTTGAGTGTCAAAAAAGGAAACATTTAAGAGATCTTTGATTTGAAATATTTTCCAGGATGAAGTTAATTTACATGGAGAGAAATAACATCTTGTAGGAAGGAAGTGATTTCTTTAAAATAAAATAAAATAAAATAGAATAGAATAGAATAAAATAGAATGCCTTTAAATAACCTCTGAAATTCTCTTTAACTTTTTCATTGCATGAGTAGTATGAAATATAGCAAAAGTAAAGGTAAAGTTGGATATGTTAATAATTTAAATGAATGAATTGTCAGATGAAATCATGATATTTGAATCACAAACATCTATTCATAGACATACTAGCCAAAGTGAGCTAGTATTCTGGAATAAATGTAGACCTTCTGTAACATTTATAGTGCAAATCTGCCAAGTGTTCCAAAGAAGTCCACATCACTTTAAGTATTAAAGTATCCAGAAGAGACCAGGGGCCACTTGTCTGAAGTGTCCTCAGGTCTCTTCTGGATACTTTAACACTTAAATAATTTAAGTAATACTTAAAGCCCCTGCTGTCTGTGTATATATGCCCAGGCACGGCCACTTTGCATCATCATGTTCCCTCCTAGTAAATGTATTATCTAGGAAACTACATGGAGATAGCTGAGAGCAACCTTTGAAATAGTCATAGAAACCTTCTAAATGACACAACTGCTTTAATGTTTCAAATGCTTTATGGAGTACCTCTTTGGAATGTTTTGCATAGACTGGTTTTTTTGAGAGATAAAGAGAGAAGGAGGGAGAGTGGGAGAGAGAGGGAGAGAGGGGAAGAGAGAGATGCCGCTGCTTTAAAGAAAACTCTTTAAAGCTATTGCAAACCAAAACACCAGTCCTTTGTCTTCTGGCTCATAAAGTGTAAAAACCTGGAAAGTTAGGCTGCTTTAATGAAAGAGATTGGTGATTCACTGGTTTAAAATCAAAAGTACTTCTAAATATTTTTTGAAGTATGCAGAGTTATGCTGCTCTATACCATCATGTCCTTCTTCCAGAGGCTTTGGTGTGTGTGTATACATTTGCCACATGCAACATATATACAAAGGGAGCAAAACTTTGTTTGTATGGTTGTGATCATCATCTTGTGTGTTTCTTTTTTATATACCTCTCTTTGAGGTCTTGCTGTCTTCTTCATCCCCATATTTTGTTCAGCTCCCCAGTATAGCCAGTTTGGTATCATCATTAAGGCACCAGCTTGATGCCCAGAGACTGAGTTCTAGTTCTGCCTTAGGCGTGAAATCCAGCTGGGTGACTTCGGATTAGTCGCTGTCTCTCAGCCCCTCACCTTGTGCGGCTGCTGTTGTAGAGAAAATAGGAGGAGGAAGGAGTATTGTTGTGTATGCCACCTTGAGTTATTTATAAAAAGTAATCAAGAAAAGATATAAATAAACAAACAAATAAATATTAATTAAATGTATATTTAATTAATAAATTGGAGCTAAGAATGAGGAGTGGAAATCATTTCAAGATAATACTAAAAGGTTAACAGTGATCCCTGGAAAAGTATAAAAAATTTAGATGTAGGCTCTAGAGGCATTTCAATTTATATTTTAAAGTAATTCAAAAGGGATTCCTTGACTGAATTGAAAAGCCAAATTTAACACAATATAATGCTAGAAAAACTACCTCACAGGGGTGACCAAGGAAAATGCAAATTGAAATCCAAAAGAACGACACCACTATTTCTGTCAACAGTTGCCCTGCCAGTTATCATCAATGAAAATTGGAAATTGGTTCTTCAACCAGCAGATTTTAGAAGCATAGAAATCCTGAAAACCCATTGCTCAAAGTGCCACCGTCTGGGGTTGTTACTATTCAGAAAACAAAGTAGAAAAAATTATATGGCTGATTCTTCTAAAGTTTTCCTTTAGGGATGAATTTTAACCATCTCAACAGTTTTAAATCTTATTGTGAGTCTGTCTCTCAAGTGAAAATATTCTACTGAAATCTTTTTAAAACTATCAGAGAATCACTGACTGCAACTCCATATATGGCTCCTGTTCAGAAAACATACTTATCTACTGAACATAAATATTCTTATGAATGTAGCTTCTTTATGATATAATCTTCTAAATATTCGCCATTGTCATCATTGATTTAGAATACTGGGTTCTGGGCACTTTCTCCTAAATTTTGTTTTACACAATAACCTTATGTTTCATGAACACTATTCAACTAGAAATATCAAGAAATAGTTGCAGACCAATTTGTATTTAATTCAAAGAGCAAAGAAAGTTTTAAGTTTTCCCTTTGTAAGGAACCTTACTTTGGGAGGATTAATCCTCATTTCTCACCAACACTAATTATTTATTATTGTCTGTCCCAGACTCGGAAATAGAGGAAAAGAGAAAAGAAAGTGTTCTCTCTTTCTGTTTAAAAAGCTTAATACTGATTGAAATATCACCTTGGTAAGTCTTTTTTATAGTTACTAATTGATATAGCCAGCCCAAATGGAGGCATCGCTCACGATAGTCAGCTTGTTTTCATACCCAGTGTACTTAAATTTGGCATATTGTTAATGGGACAATATGGAAAAGAAAAACCTCATATTTTGATTTATGAATGTTTTCAATTTTTTAAGATTGTCAGAAATGTTGGTTCACCTGTATGGGGAGAGATAGTTTGTTTGGCTAACTGCCTTGTCTGACTGAGTGCCAAAAAATGAATAATGCCACGTTCAATATTCTAAATTTGTGTTCCAAATTCTGAATTCTGAATGAGCCACATGGACGAACACTGATAAGTTACGGATTTTTTACTCCAAGGATTCTCTTATGTCCAACCTTAAAAAGTACTAGTCTTACTCTGTTGAAAACATTTTATATTGGAGAATGATTTAAAGCCACCCTCCACTACAATACTGGCATTTCTTTTTAAATTCCAGCTTTCTCCATAAGGTCTGGAAGACAGGTAAATTAGTTAGACACATTTTTTAAAAAAGGGAGGGAACCCCCCCATTAAAACTCCCAGTTCAACTCAAGCTATTAACATTAAGAAAAGAGTAATAAATAGTTTATGATGAATATTAGCCAAATATTTGAAAATGCCTCAAGAGGTCAGTCCTTCTTTGTAAGTAAAATGGGATATATTTTAATGCATTTTTAAAATTGCACCATTCTTCATAAGAAATCAGAGAATTAACATCAATTAACCTCAAATGTTAGAGAAACTTTATTGAGAATGTTGGCATTTAATTTCTTCAAGTGAGGAAAAGTATTTCAGGTATCTCTTAGTATATTAACTGAGTAGATCTTCTATAAGCTGATTTTTTTATTATTTTATATTTTGCATGGTTATTGCTAACAATATTTAACTGTAACAATCAGCATAACAAACCTATTTTCAATAATTTTAGACTTTTTAAATGGAAAAAAACCAAAACAAAACCCTAATCACATTTTTGAAATCACGACCGAGATGAGCAAATCTGTGTCTAAAATGTTGATACTCTGAAAATTACAGGCATTATAAATTAATAATACACTACTAAAGTGGTTCTGAAGATTATTACGAACAATCTGTTGAGCTCTTTTGTGTATATGTATATTAATTAAGAGGTCACATCTGTCAGGTTAGCAATCTTATAAAATGGATCCAACTGAGATGTGAAAAGACTTTTGAAAGTCTTTTTATTGTAAGCTGGCCAAAGTACCTTTTTGTGATGAGAGAGCATTTAGACAGTGTAAAAATCAACCAACAAATAACATAAATCCTCAAGTATTGATGTACAAATAATTAGAACCAGCACATAACTTGGATTCACAGACATTTTGTCAAATATACTAAGCAGCGGCTCATCGGATGCCAGAACTGGAGAAGACAGTAGCTGGAAAGTGAAAAAAACAGATCAAAGCAGGTCTCAGGAGTTCTAGGGCTATTATAATTGAAAATATCCATCACAATACAATGTACTTTTAAACTGTAATCCTTTATCTGGCATTCCTTTAAATGGGAACGATTTATTATGACTTCAGTAGAATCTTATGGCTACCTTTTCTCAGTCACAATTCAAAATGGCAGAATGTCCAGAAAAGAGGCCCTTGATTTTTCTAGACAATGGTAAGATGAATTTTGCCCATTTTACTACCTTTCTTGGCACAGTTGTTAAGTGAATCACAGCAGTTGTTAAGCTGGTATCATGGTTTATTATTTATTATTTATTTATTTTATTTATTACATTTTTTTGCTGCCCAACTCCCAAAGGACTCTGGGCGGCTTACAACATG